>DWKL01000695.1:0-17386 GCA_018249415.1 Phareas burnsi | reverse complement strand
TCCTAATCTAATATAATATAATCAACTCCTGCATAACAATTTAAAAACCATCTTCCAATAGAACCGCGAGCACAAGCTTCATTGCGATATATATTTTTTACGTTTGAAGAGTAGCAAACGAGCGTGCAGGCCACTTGATGAAAGTAGTCGCTGCGGCCCATGCACACCCACACTTAACCTCAAGTCTTTTCTGAGGTCATACGTAGATACGTTACTACTTCTGAGGACTAAGATAGTCGTCTCGCTCGCGAACACAGAAATGGTTCCAACGGAAATGGAGGATTATAAGACCGGCGACGATGGGGGAGGTACCTCCCCGGACCGCTACCTCCTACCATCTGTTATAGTATGTTTATAATGCTTATTTTCAAAATAATTAACTGACACGGGTATAGCTATTTATTTTAGTAATTGATTGTGTGTCTATTTTTACTTATGATTTACTTTTTACTTTCACCTTTTACTTTTACTGATCTTTGTGATGTCTTGAATGATTTATTACATTTTTATCATAATAATAATCGGTAAGTCTATTATTGTTTTAAGACTATATTCATATTTAGAGTTAATTGATAATTTCTTAAGTTTACAAAAAATATATATAAAAACTAAATGTGATATAACAATAGAATTATCATCCGTCCATTTTAAAAAATAAAATAAGTGGAATTGGTAAAGTAAACTTACACGGTTTTGTAAAAGATAGATGTGTCTTATTTTATCTTTATTCTTAAATAAAACATAGATAATAAATTTTTGCAAGGCCGTGTTCGTAAAGGCCGGTACACACTGCGTGCGACAGAGCCACGCGATAAACCATCGCAACAATTTTATGACGTTTAAAAAGACAATAAAATTTAACCAACAAAGCGAATGTAAATAAAAATATTATGAAACAGTGAGAAAGCTCTACGAATGTGGCTTCGCCATTAAAAATGTTATAGCCGCAATCAATTTAGTGACGTCACCGTAGCTTTCGGAAGGCGAGTTTAATTTTTGACATTTACTGCGGCAAACGTCAAATACTGTGACCTTTATGGGCAGGACCTCGCTATTAAATTATTAGATTTTGTAAGTACATGTTAAAACAACTAGTGCAGCCAGACACATACAGACGTATCAGAATCTGTTATATAGAAATTCTTAAATAAAGCAGTTACTGTAATTTTTGTAGTTTTACTTGTACCTACTAATTATTTACTTGTAAGCAAGTGTTATGGAGGTGTCCCCCTTCGTAGAAGTGGTAATTCTTTTTTTTAATTTAGAAGAGTAGCAAATGCACTCGGCACTGCAGCCCATGGACACTCACATCTAACCTCAAACAGGACTGATGTCCCATTTAAAATCGAAAGTAGATGAGTTTCTACGCCTGAGATCTAAGATGGCTGCCCTGCTTGTAAATTTATAAAAGAACTTGATAACTTTGAAACAAGATTAAGACAACTTTGCAGTTTCTGTATCCGATAAACATTTACTCTACTTTTAAAGTCACAAAAAACGCAGCTACCCCTGAGGGCTGTTTGAACGCCGTCATGTAAGAGCCGATGGTATCGCTGCAGTCCAACTACGAGGATATCTACCAAAATAATTACTTTTTAAAAAACCTTATTCGTATGAAAAATAAAATGATACTTTAGGATATATTCTAACGTGGTCTTCTGACCAGAATATAAGCTAAAACAGAGAAACGAACTCAAAATGTTTTTGTATTTAGTTGAGTGCGGATGAAGTCAAACAATTAAGTGTATGTGACAGAAATAAATGTCCGTCGTAAAATTCCTTGGATGTCCTACAATTATTGGAGAGTTTTATATCTCCGTTATAAAGAAATCAAGCCTCGACCGCATTCATCCGAGATAACCAAGCACGTTTCGTCCTCCGCCATCAATGTCCAAAATTGAAATATGTATTTGAGTTTAACGACAGCCGGTTATAACCGACACTACTATATTACGCCTAAAACAAACTCGGAGATAAGCAGACTCGTAAAATGGCTGGGATGACATAAAACGCAATTAAACACTATCTCCTTAATAACGTAACAGGTGGGGACACTCGTAAAATTATTTTATGTTCCGCTCTTAGGCTAGGCCACTGTGGGACTTTAGAAACAAAGGCGGATTGATAAGTCACTATTTGTGGTAAGTTATGACCGCTAACCCGTTCGGGCTTGGCTAGCGTGATGGACTGTAGCCAAAACTCTTTGCATTCGAATAGGAGACTCGTGTCCAATATAGGATACTGATGGGATGATGATGATAATAAATAAATCGTCAGTTGCATGGCAACAGTGTCGCCACATATGGTTTCAAATAAACACTTTTTGCACTCAGCTCCACAGTAGGAGTAAAGTCTTATTTTTCCACGGAAGAAATCTAGGGAATATAATTTCACCATCGTAGCAAGCAATAGATACTTTGTGATGTCAAAATAACGCGCATATTAAATAAAAATCTCGGCTTGGTTTGGCACCCTGACAGCCGGCGGAGACACAAACATTCACAGATTTCATTCAGTCAACTTTTTATTATCACGTTACAAATTCATTATCACTTGCATTTACGGTAAAGGAAACCATCGTGAGGAAACTTATAGGAGTTGTCTGTAGAGTTCTCGAAGATGTGTAAAGTCTACCAAACCGCACTTGCCAACGCTGGTGGACTATGACTCAACTATTCTCATTCTGAGAGGGGACCCCTGCCCAACAGTGAGGCAATAGTGGGTAACTATAGTTCGTCCCGGAGGCACCACCGCCGTCCTCACAATCCGTCTTGAAGCTAATCTTATGTTTCAGTTGGAGACGTGTGGTTGTCAGGTACACTTACGCGACCACTTTAATGACCTTCATCCTCAAGTGTAGGATCTCCGTACGTCCTGCGATATGACTTCAGTCCGTTTGAGGTCTATAGGTTGTAGTGCCCCCTTAACATCAGGTGGGCTACACGCTCCTTTGCTACTCTTCTAACATGTAACAAATAGCCTCACGAAGCCACATCTGCACGCCAGCATATAATACGCAAACCGTTTCTCCTCTACAAACAAACCCTCCTCCGCGCGCGGGCCACAATTGACCCGATAAGCATCGCTCGCTTGACGCGAACACAATTGTTAACGACTGTATTTATTTGTATAATAAAGACATCTCCGATCATATAATTTAATGGGAAATTGTAACTTTAATTTCCATAGAGATAGAGGTGAAAATCCTTGTTAATGTTTGTTACATACGCTCGGCCGTGATAATAGGCACCCCGCGGAGCGACTCGCGAGGCTTTTGTATGGGTAATTTCATTCCTGCTCACCCCTCAGTTGTTAGTAGCGTAATAGCATTGTAACTCATTAGACGGTGTATGTCAGTTTGAAAATAACTAATTCTTTTGTGTTGGATCGTTTACATTTAAAATTCCTTTTGAGTGCGGAAAGGAAGGACTTGGACTCCTATCAACAAAAACGTAACGTAGGAAATGATTTTATGCTTACAGTAATGTTTCCTGGCCAAATAATTAAACAACGTCGTGTTAATTCGTTTTGAATGTTTTTCTTTAGTTTCTACAAATGTCTTTGAGATGGAAATAAATTAATTTTAAACGGGCATACATTGTGTGTTTGCCTCAAACAAATATTGATTGTTGATTTAATAATTTAATTGAATATTTTAAGTTTTTGGAACGATACATTAATAGTGTCAGATAAACCCCGCCTGAGACATTTTACTTTATTAAGTTGATAAAACTACTAAAATTGCTAAACCTAAATGAGTTCGGAGTGTTTTAGCATTTAAATTGTATAAAAAGACTATATGTTTACTTTTTGTTAGCGTCGTCTGTACCTAAAATATTTTTATACTCTTGTTTATCACCGTAACGGATTTGGGTCGGGTGTGCATAACAATAAAACATTCCACCGCTGTGTCAAACCTCCACAAACGATCCACAAACGCCGTTGAAATTAAGATATCATTATAAAAATGAACCTTTTTTACCAATGCACCTTTATAACGTGCGGTGAAGGGACACTGACGACATGACTACGATAATAGTAGCGTATTAAACCTATAAATTAACACAATATTCGTCATATTTTTCAAATAACCACGTATGCTATCTACATTACAAACGGTTTTAAACACTCATAACCCGTCACTAGGATACCCTATGTCGTGAGTGTCATAGTTACATACGAGAGGAGTACACGAACACTCGGATCCAGAACAGAAACCTAAATTCTTTATTTAGATATCTGCCTGACTGGGAATCGAACCCGGAACCCTCTGTGTTGCACCGGTGTGGCAACCGCCGCGTCACGCAGGTCGTCACGCCGCGCGCACGATGTGTATACGTATATTACATGCAATAGACAAAGCTCATCGACAAGATCGGTAACACACGTCTAAACACTGACGTATGACCTTATACGTGCCGTGTTCTATGCAAAAAAATATTTTCAGTTCATTTTTTCTTAAATTTCATGATTGCGTGTGTTAGTGAAATGAGTACATAAAACCAAAAAATCCTTTGTAAAATTTAGGACTGTAACTAAAAATAAAGAACAAGAACAAAAAAATGAACTAAAAATGGCGGTGCGTAGTGTTGCTACATTACCGTATTTATTTGCGTGAAAACGTTTTTTGCGATCATTAGGTGTAATTTAAAAGGAAAAAAAATTAAACTCACATTTTATGAATATAGTTATTTATTTGTATATTTGTTCCAGTTATTTATTTCTATATTTGTTTCAGTTAAAAATTTAAAGTACCTCGATGTTCACACAACGACGTACGGATACCTCGGGTAACTTTTTCGTTGCGAAATTATGAAATACTTCGGTCGCCCTGAGTGGATTTTAACACTCCCTCGCCCTCTCCTTTCTATGACGTAAGCACTAGATGGCGTAACTGCACTAACAGGCAAGGTACAATGATAAATTTTGACAGTATATACAACACTTGGTTATATAACTCTTAAATCACGAGATATATGATTTTTTTTAGCGACAACAAGAGTTTTTATCGCTAACTCTGACGGGACCTCAGTACGGCAGACTTTTTAAATATTTTTTTACATTAAATGCCTCGTGTATACATTTTACAATCAAAGGTCTGTCGTAAAATAAATCGTAACAGAATGACATCGAGTACACAAACCCCCAAAACACAACATCTATTGTTCTTTAGTTTTCGATACATCTAAAAAGTTTCTTCTCATTAGGGCAGGTGAAACTTGGAATTGTATTAAAACGTTATAATATTAATGTTTTATTTTGGCAACCCACTATGCGAGATACGTTTTGTGGATATTGGAAGAGTTCAAGTGATGAAATAAAAGCGGATTATTATTTTACAACCATAACAAGTAATAATGACATAAACAATACATTTTAAATAACCTATGTATATATTTACTATAACTGAAATAATAACATTTACATTTTATTTATATTTATATTGTTGATATAAAGACATAATTGCTAATTTCTTTTATTTATCATCATCATCATCGTCATCAATAACTCATTAATGTCCCACTGCTGAGTGCGGGTCTCCTCTCAGGGTAAGAAGAGTTCACTTTGCTAGCCAAGCGCAGATTGGTAGACTTCACACACCTTCGAAAACTTCGAACCCTCAGATGTGTAGGCTTCTTTCACCATTAGAGCGAGTGATGATTAATTTATAATATGCACATAGCTTCACAAATTAGATTTACGTGCGGAGTTCGAACCCCTGACACTCAGTGTGAGAGATCGAAATTTTAACCACTAGGCTATCACTGCTCGCCTTTTATTAATGGTTGAATTTAATATACATTACACATGTGTGTCACACACTATTAATGAGTACGTTACTTAGATAGGTAGCGATACATTCATTAAACGCTGCAATTTTAGTACAAAGAATAGTTGAAGTATCTAAACTTAGCTCTCCGCCTGTGCCTCGGTCCATGAGTGAAGCGTGACCCTCGAATGCCGGCGGGGGTCCAGCGAGCCGCTCATCAATTATATGAGCCGCCTGTACTGCCCTCTCGTGTCATAGGATACGTCAACAGGTGCCCGATGAACATGTAATTTAATTTTGATATTAGATAAACAATCGAAACATGTGTATGGGTCAAAAAATAGACAATTGATGACGTAAGCCTCCCACTTTCTCTTATTTGGCAAATATGTTTACTACGATATGACACTTAGACTCAGTATACGATCTTAATCTCACAAACTATTAGTTCCACTCTCGTTACTAATATGGACAATATATCAATGGATTATTAACCTTCTTTGTAATTATCAATTGAGAAAGTTTATTAATACGTCTTTGGGCTGTGAGTAACTAAAGGTTAATTAATTCTGTAATTTACGTGATATCGAAATTGACAGCGGTTATTGTGAATTAATCACTGTAACAACTCATTTCAAGATAAAAACTGTAATGGCTGCCACTAATTTCAAATACACAAACTGTGATTGTGAAACTGTAACGTAGCCGTATATTCGCATTTGGTTGTGATTTATTTTTGATCTCTGCGCCACGCTGCCTGCACCGTCTACAAAGGGTTGATACATCTTTGAAAATTTATCAACAATGTAGTGGTTTCAACATCAACCCGTTATTGTCTCACTGATATGCAGTCCCCATTTCCATTCACTGTTAAAATAAGCTAATTTGCGCGTAACATCCAAACAAGGGATAACATAAAAATACATCTAAATTCATACCGCTAGGCAATTAGAGATACGAGATGTTTAAATGAAAATGGCTAATATATTTTTTAATTTTGTGTATTTCATATTTTGAATGTTATGTATTTGATTAATAATTTTAACACTATTCTAAAAGCTTTATTTATATTTTATTTCCAATTGCAAATGTAAAACATCCAATTATAAACGATGATTTAGAAAAATTCAGTTATTTTTATCTTTTAGTCGTATTATTTTTTCTGTACAGTACAGCACTGGTTATTTATTAATTAGAAAATTGCCGACAGCCCTAACAGGGCGCCGTACGTCGTGATTAGCCGCGCAGCGTGATCGCATTCCGCGGTACAAATTGAGACGTCGGTAATTATTTACCCCGCGACCATTAGTCGGGTTAAGTCCGTAATGTGTATTCTCTCAAACACATTATAGACCGATGCCGTTTCAAACTATTTATTATTTTAAGTATATTTTTAATTGTTCGCTTTCTATTACTTTACATGTAAGATGATAAAGATTATTGCTTTTGTAGAGGATGCACATTGCTACCGTGTATGTATTTTAAATAGTTTAAATATGTATCGTGTTGAAACAATGAAAATTTAGAGCCAACAATTACAAATATTTTTCCTTTTGCTTTTTTCAAAATTAAGCAGTCTTCCTCGGACAGTCAAAATTAGGAATTGCCTACTTTATGAGGACTAGGACGGTCGTCTCGCAGTGAGTGTAACCGACAACCACACACAACACGATAATTACTTCAAGGTGGATTATGACGGCGGCGGTAAAACCTTCCCTATTGAACCACTTATAAAATCTATACTATCTAACCAAGAACCAATTTAAAAAAAGGATCTTTCTGGAAACCCACTCAAGCGTCTAGATTATATAACAATTAACGGACTATCTAAATACTTTAAAACAGTGCGCTCAATATAACGTCGATTTTAAAAAATTAAAACTTTCTTTTAGCATCAGTTATGAAGCCATCACTTTCTGTAAACCCAATAAAAACTGCAACAAATGACAGAAATTTAAAAATGGTTAATGGATTGTGTCTAGATTACGAACCTATATAGAATGAAGTGCTCCCTTAGGGTCTCTGTCGCTATAGACTACGCTTAATACGCAGTTTATCTATCTCTAATATTTAATTATCGCAAAAGTCTTCAGCTTTTTTAACTTCAACGAAACATTTAATATTTCAATTTAAAACTACACTTACTGCGGGCAGATATATAAAACAGTTTTTGCTATAATCCTGCTAAATAATAAATGGTTATTAATTTCAATAATGACTTTAATTATGACAAGGCACGCGAGGTGGCGCTTCTGCACGGAGTCATGGGTTTTATTAACACCTGCCACTAATTAAAATGTTTTAATTATACCTACTTCACGCTTTTGGAAACTCGAAGTATGAACATGAACACCGCCTTATATGATCTGCAATTTATTCCCATGAAAAACATTAAATAACCAGCCCGACAGATATTTAACATAGCTTAAGAATAACTCACAATATTTACATACGCAATTATTAAGTACCTATATATTTGTATATATTTATACATGCAGTTGGAAAATTTCGCGCATCTATATTACACAAACAAATAAATGATTCATTTTTTTTATGTTTAAAAAGTAGCAAACGAGCGTGCAGGTCACCTGATGTTAAGTGGTCGCTGTAGCCCATGAGCAATCACAACTAACTTCAAATAAATCGAAGTTCTATCTGAAGTTGTACGTAGATGCGTCACTACTCCCGAGGACTGAGATGATCGCCTCGCTGTAAATGTGGCCGGCGACTACACCTCTTCAACCGAAACACAAAAACTGCTTCAGGGCGGATCACGAGGGCGGCGGTTAAATATTGTTAAATGTAACTGTGATTAATGATTTAACGAGATCCGAACTTGTCGCCTTTGATTACGTTCGGTGTCTGCGATGGGATCAGCTGTTCACGTCTCTTTGAATTTATTATTTAATAACTGATAGTTATTAAAAAAGTGATGAAGTTGTCGGCAAATTATCTTGTACAATAACATATTTTATTAATAATAGTAAATAACAAATTCTTGAGTAAATTTACAATTTATATTATTGGTCCTACATTATGCCACCTTAAGCTTTCACGACACCGCATCAACAAACAAGGCAAGTTATTAACTGAAATTTACTGACAGCACTCAAAATTAGCAGGCTGAAATGGCAATAGGGTAGCCACGTCGCTCGAAGGACCAAACCGATGGGGGCGAAAGATCCTAGAGATGCCTCGGCAAAAGGAATATGGGGCGGCCCTCAGATTAGGTGAACTGATGACCTGAAGAGGACTGCGAAGAAGATGCAGATGTCTGAGTGGTGCCAATTAGGGGAGGCCTATTTTCAGCAGTGGACTTTCAAAGACTTGCCGGATGGATGAACTAAAATTTAAATTGGTAGTAGTGTCTGCAGATTTTTTATGCTATTTGGCTCCAATCCTTTTTATATCCCACTGCTGAGCACGGGTCTTTCCCTACAGCTGGGGAAGGCTTAGAGTACACTCCACTATGCTGCTCCAATGTGGATTGGTGGAGATACGGGTTAGTGGCCAAACCTGTGTCTAATGATTTAAACCGCCCACAAAGCCTCTGACAAGGTTTAACAACTGCTATCCAATGATAACATCCGGGGCCGACAGCTTAACGTGCTTACCGAAACACGGAAGCGCGGATGAAATTTAGCCACTAGCGGTCACCTTTCCAACTGCCGACCGCGACCGACGTTGCTTACTCGATCTACGCGTGCCACGGGGCGCCGTGCGCTTCATACTATTTACTGTTATCAAAATACGTAAATTACTAGGTTTAACATGTTTTTAATATTATAGAAATAACAAATTAGCATCCAGTACACCTGGTATTCAATGTGCACTGCCGCCGTTGGATCCGTAGTTAATCTCAAGTAGGATTGAAGTCGTGCCTCAAGTCACACCTACCTACAAATGCATGCCACTCCTGAGAACTGAGTTGAAACGCCTCGTCTCTGTATCCCACCCTTACCACGCTTCCGAAACAAGAACCCAACAGAACCCAGAATAATTTAACACAACACTCTATTATTATAAGATAAGAGTAGGTGGTGATGGTGCTTCGGAGTCGAAACACCAGGGGTTCTACCATCTTTAAAATTTATAACTGTAAAATGAATTACTTACTACATAATTGTATAGATCTATTGATTGAAATCTAAAAGCAGTGGTAGTCTAGTGGTTAAGATTCCGGCCGCTCAGGCCGGGTGTCCGGGGTTTGAATCCCGCACGCGCCTCTGATTTTTTAAAGTTATTTACGTATTAGAAATTATCTCTTGGTTTGATCTAAGATTTATTTATAAAGTTGTCGAAGGTGTGTGAAGTCTACCAATTCATACTTGGCCAGGAAGGTAGACTAAGGTCTAACCATGGGTGGGATATTGGGTTAATGGTAATGATGATGACTAATGAAAAATTAACTCAATAATTATTTTACTCACATTGTAACATAAGAGCTAGTCTTAATTATTAAATTATTTTGCATAAATGTATAATACTATAGAATCAATACTTTATAATTATTATCAAATGTAAATTTTCGCACGCAATTACTGGTGAACATGAGAACTATATTTAAACATCGCCCGTTCTCCCGTGCGAATCATGTTCAGAGAATTAATGAATTAAAAATTTCTACATCATTAATACTATTAAAACGAAACTTAGTACGCACTACTCGTGGATGTGACTTTAATAATGTGAACACGAATGAGTTATACAGACACACTATAACTACCATAAGCTGCAATTTGCGAAATCTGTAACAGTTACTAGAAAACATTTTTTTCTAGCAATCCTAATCGTGTGAACTGCATTAATGTTGTCCAGTCGGACTGGTCCGGGATACAAAAAATATTTTTATTTACATATACCATTGTCAACAGCGACTACATGCCTAATTTCTATCACAACTCCTTCGAAAATTGAGCGAGAGCTGTAAATCAACCAGCACAAGCGTAAATTACATTTTACAATTGTTTATATTGGAGTTTAACGTAAACAAAGCGGGAACAGTGCGTTAGAAATTGCCACAACGGTTTTTTATTACAGAATGCGTTTTGTGGCATGCTTGTCGTTCTTAAAACGAACAAGGTTTGCCATCCTCGACTATTTAAGCAGGACACAAATTTACTAGATACACCTTGTTTAAAAAAGCTATACCTCAAACCTGTGTGATCTGGCAATTGCCCAGCGTGATGCACTGTTCCCTCAACTCGTTTCAGTTTAAGAGGGAACGTATGCGATATTTTTATAAGTAGGAAACGAGCATTTAATAGGTGATAGAATGGTCATAGTTAGCCTGGGGAGGTACCACTGCCGCCCCTTATAGTCCGCCGTGAAGCAATTTTTGTTTCGGTTGGAACGAGGCGACCATCTTAGTCCTCAGAAGTATTAATGTATCTACGTACGACCTTAAATAATACTTTAGTCCTGTTTGAGGTTAGATGTGTGTATCCGTAGGGCACACTCATTTGCATATATATAAAAACACTAATACAAAACACTCACAACACTCATCTCATATATATAAAAAAAATTCACGTACCTGACGGTAATTGATCACTGCGTTTGACATCCGTGACAACTCCAAAGAGGATGGAAATTCTTAGGTACGTTACAGATGCGATACTGTTCTAAGCAGTAAGCTGGAGCAGCTCATGAAAGTCTCTGTTCCCCCATCTTCAAGGTAGAACACAGGAGCGTTTAACACTGCGCATATAAAACAGAAATAGGAGAGGTGATGTTGGCAGGCAGTAGAAAACCATATTAAAATGTGGACAACTCCAAATCATGGAGTCACTACAATCCATATTCCGCTCTACATTGAAGGTCCTAACGTAGGACAATAAAGATTTTATAAGTCCAAGCTCGCCCAAACTTTACAGCGGCCATATATCTCGCAGCCCTATAGGTTTATGGTGCCTCTGAATGGTCAGATTTCTAAAGAAAGTACCAACAATGCACCGCTTAATTTGTTTTGGTTGTTTCGAATTGTCGTTTTGTTCTAGAGATTTATTGTTCTGATCTGACATTGTCGAGGACTGCGGGAGTGCCAATGAGGAGAAACGAGGGCGATGTGACGAAATATGCATTGACACCAAACAAAACATTACATTTGTTGTTTAAATATTTGTTGCAGCTAATGAAATGTAAGAAAACGTTTTTGAATTTAGTACAGATTGTTATTTCTTTTTAATTAGAGACGAGTAGCAAACGATGCAAGCCACCTGATGTTAAGTAGTCACTACAGCCCATGGATACCCATATCTAACCTCAACCAAGACTGAAGTTCTGTCTGAAGCCGTACGCAGATACAGATATAGATACAGATACGCACCGTTACTACTCTTAAAGACTAAGATGAGCGTCTCTCTGTAAGTGTACCCGACAACCACACCTCACCAACCGAAACATAAGAATTGCTTCACGGCGACGATTTCATCTCCTCGGAAGAACTATAGTTCTATCACCTATAAGACCACCTATGTTAATGTTATAGACGCAAACGCTAAATGCAGAGGACGCAAGACAGTCCTGAGTAACACGGACCAGGGAAGACCTATATCCCGTGGCAAGCCTGAGAAGAGTTATCGGTAACGTTCCATATGTATGTGTGTGAGTGTGTGTGTGTGTGTGTATCAAAAATTCATATGAACATTTCTAAAATACGCGTGTTTGTACAACGATATTTAAAATTTGGTATATCTAAATGTTACAAGTTATATCTTGGCGTTTTTTTTTAAATATTAATTAGCCAAAAAAGTAAATTACAGCGAGCGGTAAATAAGGCTCAGTTGTAACATGAATTTTGGCCCCTAGGCTGGTAGTCGGGGTCCGATAGTGTGGATTACTAGACTTCACACACCATCAAGAATTTTACAAAGAATTCTCAGATGTGTAGCTCTCCTCGTGATGTTTTCTTTCACCGTTAAAGCAAGTGATAATTAACGTCTAATACGTGCATGACCTCGAAAAATCAGAGGGGGATTGAAACCCCAGACTCCCAGTGTGAGGCCGGAATCTCAATCTTAGCTTAGTGCTATCACTGCTTTTTCGATGATGATATGATTTCGATGGATGCATACTACTTGTTTTAAAATATATGCCGTCATACACGTGTTTGCGGAATGTTACGAAGTAGTTTTAGTCTAACTTTATAACATGAATGTCCGCGAAGTAAGGCTTGATACTATTGACTGGTTATATTTGCTTCATCACAGCCTTCAGATCGGTACACATGCCGCTACACCGAAGTTTTAAAGCTCTAGATGTCAGTGGTGCCGTCGCAGTCACACTACCGAAAGTTTTGACACCCTTTGTTTCTTTGTATATTTCACGAGCATTTTCATTATATATTTTACGAACAAAATAACACTTTATTAATTCATTATTGTATCTATTTCGTTACGAAGTAAGGCGATACAAATTAAATGTACCATAATCAACAGATTACTTTTATACATTATCGTACAATCAGCTCTAGATTTTAGACGTAATCTGATTACGACGTGCGAGCAAACGTCATGGCTCGAAGGATAGCCGGATGTCAGAAAATTACTAAATATTAAGTAATAAGGCATTAAGTGATAACGTTGGTACAAATTGTAGACATTAATTGATAAAAACAATAATAATTAGGTACAAGATTGCGGCAAACACAAGCTAAGGAATTGGCGTATTGCTTGTAACCGTTTTAATGTTGCTGGGCACTGCTGGCGTTGTTGTGGAGTTTCTCCCCATAACTGTAGGAATCCTGAAATATACCACGCTGCTGCTGTATTGGTGAAGATAGGAGTTAGTGGCCAATCCGTGTTGGATGTTTTCAAATCGTCCACTAAACTTCTGATAAAGTCTACCGACTGATAAGGACCGGGACGTCAATTTAACGTGCTCTCAGAAGCATGGAAGCGTATGGAGCGCCACAAGCGATCACGCACCCATAACCCGTTGTCTCGTCTTTGCTTAACTTTGTAGATTGGTTATGATCCACGCAAACTAGGGTGCTATCCGCCTTTCATGTTGCTTTATTTTATTTAATGTCCGAATAATAGTATTCATTTTCATTTTTTTTGGTAAAAAAATGTCTAAAGTACCTTATCGGTAGAACTTATTGTGAATAACAACGGCGTAATCCTGGTTGCAAGGTCGTGTATCCAGCAGTAAGAATAGGCAGAAAGACATCGCTTCTGCCTGAAGCCAAGGAAGAACTATCATGATGATAAAACAAAGTATTCTACCCTATTATCTTAATCATAAACGCAATGAACTGTCAAACATTCCATCACAGGACGCGATCGATCAATGCGAGACGGGACTTTCGTTCCGAGAACAACATTGTCGAGAACACCTCCCTCTGCGCTTTGTTCCAGTGTATCACAATGATAAACAACATTAGCAGCCATTGAGAGCCACTGTGCGGACAATGCGGTCTCAGTACACTGCATTCAGAATAATGAGTAACTTCGCAAGCTTTGTGCACAGGGTGTCCCTTCCTCCCAATGTTTTCACCGAAAATTTACTAACTACGAAATCAAATTTCAATAAATCGAAAGGTAGTTATATATTTTGGAGAGTATTCCATTGAACCAGGATAAGCTCTTAATGCATATGCATATAATTAATAACTCATTGCGTCTTTCAACATTACGTTGCCTAAAAAGAGAAACAGGGGTTCTTTAGAAAAGTGTAAAAAGGGCTCTCCTTCAAAGCCGGCGATACTAGCGACGAATACTGTCTGTCAAGTGGTCCGTTTGTTTAGTTTAGGTGTAATATGTAAAACAATGTACAAAGAACAGGCCCTTATTTCGATGCACCTGTTTTTTTCCGTATGCATTGTTTACATGTTATCAAATCACATTATGCACCGTCCGCGTGATTTACGAGGGAAATCGTAATTATATTTAATCACTAATATAAATATCAATATGAATTAATCAGTATTAGCATGATAACATTTGTTAACAGCATTTATTTTGTATCGCAAGCGTTAATCGTTAATTCTCCTATCAACGAATCTCAAATATTTACCAAACAACAACATATAACAACATCACTTTTTATTTTTTTATATTTGAAGAGTAGCAGGTGAGCGTACAGGCCACCTGATGTTAGGAGATCACTGCGTGGACACCCACATGTAACCTCAAATAGAGATGAAGTTCTATCTGAGGTCTACCTGAGTAATAAAATGGTCGCCTCGCTGTAAGTGTGCTCGGCAACCGTACCTCTCCAACCGAAACACAAAAACTGTTCCACGGCGAATTATAAGATGAGGGCAGCGGTACTTCCCCGGACGAACTATGGTCCTACCACCTATCTAATCTTAAACCAGCAATTCAACTAAAACAACACCCCGTAGCTAACAAAAAAGATATAACGGAGCATTCCGGGACGGTCCGAAACCGCGCAGTAGCCTAACAAGTGATGGATCGCGATCCCACTACTTAGACTTCCCCGAGCCGAGTTAACAGCAATTGTCCTTTTAAAAAGATCCATATTGTACGTCAAACCCAGCAGGAAACGCCCCGCTAAGACAATGCGCCCGCGACAAAACGGTCGCAGCGCCGCGCCACTAAACATTCAACCCAATTCATGGAAGCGCCTCACTGGCTTGTTGTTACACTTGCTATAATGTCTCGGGTAATTTATGCCACTCCTACGCAACTTACACTACTCGAGGATAGCTAGATTAGACCAGTTAACGCTTAATATTTTTACATGTAACGAAATTGTTTTAAAGAATAGTAATAGTAAAGACAAGTGGCCACTACCACCTATAACCATTTACCATCTGAAATCATCGCCTAATTAAATTGAAGTTCTACCATAGTTGCGTTGCTATCAGTGAACACAAATTTCAAACGCCTCTGGTGCCTCTCCTTTACCCCACCCTTAAATCAAAACACAATTGCGTACAACAGCTTAATATAAATAAGACACAGATGCCTCCGGAGTCGAATCATGAATTAACTGACTGTTTTAAACAGTCTTTTTCAATTTCAAAAACCGTGTACTCCTTTTATGTAATAGCTAACTAATATTCACGGATTAAGACTCGTATGTGACTCCGTAAAGTTTCCTCTCTTTGACAGAGGATTCCGAGATTAACGGATACATAAAGAACAAAAGAACGAGTGGTTTACTATCGGCAAAATAAATATAAGCTTAAACATGTATCAGTATATTGGAATTGATATTTACTGTTATGATATTTTGAAATTACAGTGAGATAAGAAAATATGTCATCATTACTCTGCAATTTCCAAACAATACATATAATCTTGGTCACATAAAACAAACACTCAAATTTATTTATTGGTAATGTAATGAACTCCTTTTTATTATGAAAATATGTAGTTGTTTATTATATGAAACACCTAACACTTAATTTAAGTTATTCATCAGTTTGTCAATTACTTGCACCGGAGTGGTAGGCGATGTCTCATTTGATATAGAGGATTTGATAAATTACATTATGTAAATAAACACAATTTAGTGCGGGATTCCGCCGTTTAGGAATACAATAATTTACGATCAACACACAAGTTGTCTAATAATAATTATGATAAGTGCCAATTCCGATATTTTGTTTGGCAGAATAATATGATGATATTATACACATTGGATTTACGTCTGTGTGTGTTTAAGACGCTAAAATGGCGACAATTTTTAATAGCTTTTCAACTATACTAAATTATTTGCAATTTTTAACGAAATAGTACAATGTTATACACTATACACTTGTAAATACAAATAAAATTAATTCCTAATTTTGCCTCCTTTCCTGTGATTCTTGGTCGCAGTATCAGCTTTTAAGGGTGGTAGAATTCGTAGTTCAAATTAAATGACACAAACTTTGCACCATCTTATTAAGCACAGTGCTTACAGGTATTACGATTTCCTCGGTGTGAACGCACTCAGAGTATACCTTATACCATAGTCCTCGGGAATAGCAACTTCTTGTATACATTTAGGGTTGGTTAATGTGGATCGCAGGCTCGCTCACTGACTCTGTTCCAAATGTGTCTACAATGTTCCTTGACGATTCCAGCCATCAATATTTCCATTCCGTCAACGCGTCGTGTGTACAAACTATAAAATGATCAAGTTTATATGAGCTCGGCGTCATCGCGACACAAAACAAATATGTGACAGGAAGAGTGATTGTGGCACTCTATCAAGGGATCTGACAACGGGCTGGCATTCCTCCGATTTGTCCCGTCATTGTGTGAAATGGACAAAGCGGGAGAGCTGTAATGCCTCGTAAAACAATAAACCACCCACGGGAGGTAAGCGCGGTGCGCGCGCGTGCAATATGAACGTTTCGAAGCTGTACACGACATGTTTACAAATGGAATAGAAATTATTGGAATAAAATTGGCATTTTTTTTATGTAAGAAGAGTAGCAAACCAGCATACAGCCACTGGAGGATATTTTGTTTTTATATATATTTAAAGTAGCATTCGAGCATGCATGCCAAGCATGCCTGATGTTAAGTGGTCACCACAGCCCATGGACACCCACACCCAATCTCAAACAAAATCGAAATTCCATTTAAGGTTGTATATGGATGCGTCACTACTCCTGAGGACTATGATGGTCGCCTCGCTATATGTGTGCCTGGC
>DWKL01000694.1:0-17396 GCA_018249415.1 Phareas burnsi | reverse complement strand
GTGTCCATGGGCTGCGGTGACCACTTAACATCAGGTGGCCGGCATGCTCGTTTGTTACTTTACAAACATAAAAAAAAAACTATGATTCGTCGGGGAAGTACCACCGCCGCTATCATAATCCGCCGTGAAGCAGTTTGTGTTTCGGTTGGAGAGGTACAGTTGCGGGTATTTACAGCGAGGCGACCGCCTTAATCCTCAGTAGTGACGCATCTGCATACGAACCCAGATGGAACTTCAGTTTTGTTTGAGATTAGGTGTGGGTGTCCGTAGACTGCAGTGACCACGTAACATCAGGTGAGCTCACATTCGTGTTCTTCAGTCATAAAAAAATAAATTTAATAGTTGGCTAACGACGTATTCCTAATACGAAGGTCTGGGATAGTACCACTTCGCTCTATCCAATGATTCATATGGTAATAGTTACGTGCAACTTACTTAGGTAGGTACCTAAACAAGCAATCGTAGAGAACTAATAGATCACATCCAGTAGAAGGGCAGCGACATTCCTGCAAAGTTTTACTGCGGCCACTAACATGCACAGCCAACCGCGGTATCTTCAGTAAACCCTTTCTATAGACGATCTATGTCCAGCAATGGACTTCCAAATACGAACGGACAGACGCTACTTCTGATACATGTTATTAGTGGCATCGGTGAAATAAAAAAATCCATGTACTTTTTGCAGGTAGTAAAACCAATGTGGCGGTCAAGGCGAGCGGATCTTGTCCCGGCGTTTGCCACTTTTGCCGTGTGCCTCATAGTGGGGGTCGAGATCGGTATCGTCGCCGGCGTGGTCCTCAACGTGTTGTTGCTGCTATACCCCAGTGCGAGACCCCAGTTGGAGGCTGAGATTGTTACTGTGAGTATAAAATTAGGTCGAAAAGTTAAAAAAAACCCTTTTTACATTCATAGCCACACGCTAGGATTCCGTATGTCGTGGGTGTCATGTGTACATTCAAAGACTACACAAACACCCAGACTTAGAACAGAAATCTAAATTTATAATTTAGATGTCTAGAATCGAACCCGAAAACCTCCCCGTGTCAGACTGGTATGGTTTTCGCTGAGCCACGCGCGTCGTCGGTCGCCTAATAAGGCAGACTTAATTACATAAAACATTGATTTAGTTATTTTCTATCTGCCTTATATAACCGTACGAGTGCAAAGGTGGAGTTGATATTATAAGAATTCTCTGTTAGCGAACTTTAAGAGTAGTCAGAAAGACAACGAGGGCAATGAAAGGGAAAGAAAAATAATATTAAACATTAGATTTTCAATCAATTGCATAAGAAAAATTCGAAAATTAGAGATTCGATGGGGTTCGATCCGAAATACCCAGCTTTAGATGCCGAATTTCTACCACTATCAGGCCATCAGAGCTTATAAAAAAAACATTTAAATGTGTTTTTTATGTTTGATGAGTAGCAAACGAGCATGCATGCCACCTGATCTTAAGTGGGCAATATAGTCCATGGACACCCACATCTAACCTCAAACGGGACTGAAGTTCTATCCGATGTAGTACATAGGTGCGCTACTACTCCTGAGGACTAAGATGGTCGTCTCGCTGTAAGTATGCCATGCGACCACACCGCTCCAACTGAAACAAATATTGCTTCACAGTGGATTACGAAAATTTCGTGCGCTTTCAGAATTCGTCCGGCCTCAACTACATACTCATCACGGTGGGCAACAGTCTGTACTTCCCGGGCGTGGAGTACATACGGCAGTATGTCAGCCGGGTCGCCAAGAAACAGGGCGGCTGCAGTATGCCACTTGTTATCGATTGCAGATACGTGCTCGGTATGTTACACTTTTGTTATGTATATTTCGTAAATATAAGCTTTTTATAGCAAAGGAGTTGCAAACGAGTGTAGTCCATCTGATTGTAAGTGGTCACTGGCGCCCTTTGATGTCGGCCTCAGAAGCGGTGTTGAACCTGAAGACTAAGTTAGAAATCCTCATGTGTATCATTTGTGTATAACGCTGCTGTGTTCTTGTTTGAAGCGTGCGGTACTGGCCACTCTCTTTAAACTATATAAAACCTTCTCAAGCTAACGGTCACTGCAGTCCATGATTACCTACATTTAACCCAAACAGCACTGAAGTCCGAACTGAGATCGTACGTAGATGCATCACCACTCCCAAGGACTGAAATGGTCGCCCCGCTGTAAGTTTTCCCGGCAACCGCACTTTTCCAACTAAAACATAATATTGCTTCACGGCGGATTACGAGATTTATAAAATATATGTCCATTACGTAGTATATAAAGAAGTAGTAAGTAGTAGTAAAGAAGAAGAATATCCAAGAATATAATTGAAAATAACCATACTTTTTTGCTGCCGCAATATAATGAAACACTACATTCAATAAGGAAATTATTATTACATTATGAAGTTTATAAGAAATTTAATTAGTTTTAGAAATTTACTGATTCAATTTATCTTTTACAGGTGCCGATTTCACAGCAGCAAAAGGTCTCTGTGCGTTATCAAACTCATTGTCGTCTCGTGGGCAGCCCTTAGTCTTATTGTCGCCGCGCGCGAGCGTCGCAGCCGTGTTCAGCGGCGCCGGGTCTGGCATCGTCGTTGTGTTAACTACCAACGAATTGGATGCCACTTTGCAAGGTAACCTTTAGCTATTATAAATCTACGGCTACTTCGGGTTTATGGCATTTATTTTCAAAAGAAAATTATATAGTTCACTTAATGAGCAATATTACAATGTAAGCTAAGGAGGGAGCCTGTAAGAATAAACAAATAAATTTATACATTTAGTGCGCTAAATTGAAACAAAAGAAAATTATAGTACATGTAAGGTAATCTGTCTATGTATAACACAAATGTAAGTCTCATAAATCTATAGCTACAGTGTGATTTCACAAATATATGGCTACTTTATGAGGTAATCCCGCTAATCTTCTATAACGTTGTAAGATAAACTCACAAATCTACTACTTTACAAGGCAATTTGACAAATTTGTGGTTACTTAACGAAATTATCTCGTTCATCTGAGGCTACTTTTCAAGGTAATTTTACAAATCTACAGCTACTTTACCAGGTAATCTCAGAAATCTGCGGCTATTTTACAAGGTTATCCCAAAAATCTAGAACTACTATAAGATCATCTATACTTATTACAATTTTAGGAATTTTACAAGGTAATGTGTGCATAAAAGAAACTGTATTATCTAACACATTGAATGCTATTGTATGTTGTTTCAGACCTCACCGGACAAATCGCAATGCCCATAATAAGCAGCAAAAGAGACAATGTAACACCACCGCCCACGTATAACTCGCTGCAGCAGTGTGACGACGTAGTGGAAGTAATAGTGAGCGAGCACAACAACGTGCCCTTACTGAATCCCAACAGGCAAGGCGCGAGAAAGCTCATACAAAACGAGGTGAACGACACGTGATTGTATATAAAACTAGAAATAGAAAAGTAGATAGATTAATTACAATTGTTTTCAATGCATCACAATAACAAGAATATGATAAGATTACGTTTAATAGTGAAATATGAATTATTTCGAATATTTTCAAGTTGTTACATGAAATTGCGGAATGGGAATGGCGTCATAATTATCATGGGAAGCTAACGACACGTATTAAGACAACAATTAAGACTAAAATAATCATTACCAAAAGTTCAAAATTACAAACGAATCTCCCACTTAGCCTATAACACATCACAATAATATGTTTATCCCAAATCGAATGCACAAAAGTATCAAGAACAAAATGATATATGATTCGTCCTTTGAAACAAAGTCATATTACAACCAGTGTACCAGTTTATACATTTTTATTTAGTTTTATTCTCGTGTATTATATTTATACGAATTGTAGATAATATAATAGATATACAAAACCGTTCTTGCTTATTATGCCTGCCTTTGTTAATTAGATTTAGATTTAGCTTAAGACATTTGCTGTTTATCATAGTTTTTATCAAGTTACTATAGTTTTACATAATTTTCCCTAAGTATTTCCATTAACTTCTAAGGTTAAACTAAACATTACCAAAGAAGAGTAATAGTTCTCATTTATAAAATGACAAACCCGTTGTAAGCCTCGCTTTTATAATGCAATAGTGTATAAAGTTGTTTATATTAGATTGGCAAATATGCATTATTGTACTATTTTGCACAATACATGATGTGATGATGGAATTAGGCGCATAGTCTGAAAATGATCGTGTGGATTCGATTTTAACAAATGCCAGTGAATTTCATTGCTATTCAGTTTTTTTATGTGTCCTTATCTTGGTCTATAAAACCTAAACACAGGTGAGGAGGTTAAAAATCTTGCCGTATGAAAGGTCTTTTAAAGCCTGAAGACCTAATACGCCCAATAGATCTTTATTTAAAACTCATCTCAATATGGAATGTAATCCAAAACGGCGGCATTTCTGTTCGCCTTTCACTCTTTCTCTGAATGTGAGCGAGATGCAAATACAAGACGCGAGAGTTTTTGTTGACATAACAACAAATGGACATTGAGTCTAGTACTAAATTCATAAACAAAATAAATCAGATTGCGTAGCAACGTAACAATTGTAAAAATTTCGTAGTTCTTTTAACTTTACTGTGACATTATTACCATCGTACAACTTCACTTACATCAATATTGTAATCACTATAAACATTTAAGAAGTAGTAATAGTGCCCAGGGGGAGCTATGCATCTGTGGCCGACTTCAGGTAGGTCCTCAATCCTATTTAGGGTTGATTAAGGATGTTTATGAGCGACAGTGACCACTCACCATCTAGCGGTCTGCACGCGCGCTTTCTAATTCAATGCTATTTATAAAAATGCCCCTTTGATCCTTTTTTAGATATATGAATGTGTTTGAAATTCTTGTACTTCTGAATTACATTATGCCCGAAGGTTCCTATACTTGTCGATTACATTATTCCCCAACATTACATTGTGTCCTAAATTATTATACTTCTGGATTACATTATTCGCCAACATTACATTGTGCCCCAAGTTCTTATACTTATCGGTTACATTATTCCCCAACGTTAACATTATGTCCTAATATATTATACTTTTGGATTACATTATTCCCCAACATTGCATTATGCCCCATGTTCTTATACTTGTCGATTACATTATTCCCCAACATTACATTATGTTCCAAATTTTCATACTTCTCGATTTCATTATTGTTCTGTGACTCTTGTGTTATTTTATTTTCTTTGGCACGTCAACATCTCTTCTTCATTGTAGGTGCACTTTATATTCCTAAAGTTTTATAATTAAGGAAGTATTACAAGCAACCGGTATAACCGGTTTTCTACTACTTTTATGTACAATTAAGTAAGTTATTATATAATAGATGTAAACGATATACCACAAAATATTTTTAATCAATTCCACTTTATTGTAAAATGTATTTAAATGATGTGCTTCAATAAGGTTACATTTTTGTTGTATTGGCCTAAAATAACAACATTTCGTGTCTTCCCGTTGATGTCGTAGAAGGCGAATAAGAGATTCATCCAGAAGATGGAGAGCAACGTCTATCTACGAAGGTATTTATCTATCCCGGTCACAAACAGGCACAGCCCAACGATGGTGATAAAATCCTATGCCGAACGCTGGCCTGTGTCGGTACCACCGCTACAACTGTTTCTGTCGTAAGGCAGCAACACTCGTATCCTAGCTCGGTGTGAAGGGCGTGGCTAGACAGAATACACGAGACAAGAGGCTTTCCAACTTATTCGTCAGGAATAGTAAAGCATCCTGATACAACCCCAAATAGGACTTCTGTTCTATTTGCCATGTATAAGTTCAGTTCAGTGTTTTTTCTTAATTAACTTACCTTATAGTAAACCTTTATACTGCAATTTTCACATTTTCGAATAATTGCAAATCTTGTGTCTATCAATTGTAAGGATTAACTTGCACTTATCAAAAAAACATTGTTATATGTTGTCAATTCTTTTGGAATTCTATAGTTTTTTATACCATAGAAATATCAATACTTAAATTAACTATAATTAGTTATATTTGTGTTAAAAATGTATTATTGTACTAAAAAAATGTCAACGAAGTAATCCAAGTAATCCAATTGAGCATACGTTATTTAAGTACATTACGTGTTACGGTGTGTCTTAATGTGTTCGCCCTTGTTCCTTTTTTCTTTTAAGTTGATAAATAAATAGCACAATATATTTTCAGACTTTTTATTTCATGTAAATGCTTTATAAATAAACTTTAACTAGACACTAAATTGAGATATATTAAAATTAAAGTCTTAGCACCAACTTTTTTATAATAATATAATAAATGCATCCACTGACTACTGTCTTATGAGTATCATAAAATCTCTTACCACCTACAGTCGAAATGTATAACACTTTAAATGCTCAAAATAAATCTCAATAATAATTATTGAATGCATCGCACCTAACTAATCTATTTGTTCTGCAACAATGTTGCAAGATAAATATCTCGTATATATAAAACTTTCATCTTAACCGTAACAATCAAACGTTTAACATCTAAATTAAATGCATCAGAAAAATATACCTAATTCAATTTAACTAACTTTTCACCATTTTAATACTATCACGCCATGACAGTATCAAAATAGTAAGCACCATACGTTCCCTAAACCGTACATAATTAATAATTCTCATAAATAAATATATAATTCGTGTCTTTACTTTATATTGCGTGTAATTACTGGCGTACTACGCTCTGGTAGAGAAACATGGGTTTTGAAGCAGATAACAGTTTTTCTGAAACCACGTGAGCTATTCTGGCGCTGCGTTGCCATACCAATTCTCTGGTACGTTCGTGGTTGCTGTCCACGCGAACCTGTGACAGAGAATACAATTTATAAAACTTCTTGAACCGGTTATAAATGTTGGATCCGCCTACTCCAATGCGTACAATATTTTAGCTTACACTCACATAAGTATACTTTTCGAACGGGTAGCTCATAGCTTAAATACAACACAATTCGGCATTAAATTTTATCATAGCATAATGACAATGGTATTGGTATGTGTGAGAAAAATGAGGTTGAGATTTGTAGAATTTGTAGATACAGTGAAGAGTAAGGGAGAAGACACGCCACCTTGCGGTACCCCATCAAATGTGTCAGACCAGTTAGACAATTTGTCATTTGAACGGAGCGACGCCTGAGGCCGTCGTCTGCTCCCGTGCGTATCGTATCTATGAAGTAAACCAATCGCCGTTGGAGATATCTTAAGAGAACACACCACCCCGAAGACAATGTCAACATCAATGCTGTTAAATGCATTGTAGAAATCCAGCACAGTCAATACTGCAAATTGCTGACTATCTGATATCGCGTCATAAGTGATTTTTAGCAAGATAATAGACATATCGTGTCCTAGATGAAAACCCAATAACAAAACATTTAGAAGAATGTTCAATTGATAAGAAATGAGCTAAGCTGTTGATAAATGAAGTGTTTAAGAACTTTAGAAACTAAAGTCAATATGGATGTGAATCTGTAGTCAACAAAGTTCATATGGCATTTATTTTTAGCGATAGAAATTATGTGAGCGTCCTTTCAGGATGAAGGAAAGGAATCTATACGGATGGGACGGTTGAAGATGGATGCAATAATAAGAAGAGTTAAGTCAAAGAGAAAAAAAAATCTTACGGCTATTGTAATGACGATGGGCCTCACGATCCTCGGATTAAATAAATGTATAGAGAATTAAGATTGGGAAATAGTAAAAGATGATTTAATGTTTCTTTTTATGATGCCATCATTGCATGCAAGTGGCAGAAAAAAGTCGACTTGTGGATATGGGGCCGTTGTAAATGTGTACACATCTTGTTACTACAATTCACGTTATCCATGTCAAGCCACGGTACTGGTGGATGTAGAAGTGGAACAGATTAAATGGGGGCATGCAACTAGTTGAATGAACACAGAATAAAGTAATATGTAGTGGTTTGTAGTAGAGATAGTTGAGTATGTAGTTCCAACACACCCTTCACATACACTTTTTATGTCTTCTTAAGCGTAATCATTTTGAAACAGAATACGACAGCATAACTGATTATGATAAATAATCTAATAAAAAAATACCAAAGTGACCTTGTTTTATATACATTTGCTTGAAATCATTTATCACTAGTTATAAGAAATATAAAATATTTCTGTATCTACCTGTTTCGGCTGAAGAACCTTAATGGAGTGAAGAGTGGCAACACCTTGGTTATTGACTCTCAAACTAATCTTGCCAGTCATTTCAGCTGTAGTGGCTGTCGCCGACTTGATTTCCTTTTTAGATCCGCGACCGACCTGTAAATTAAAATTTTAGCAATGAAAATCCCAGCACAGTATTATTTAAAAAAAAATTGACAATGAAAATAATCGGCTTCAAAATGAGTAAACAGTATGAAATAAACTATGTGGTATTATGGTAAATTGACTTTTCTGAAGTCCATACTTCAAAACTACTCTTAGGTCCTTAAATATTGTCACGATGTCTCTGGAGTAAGAGGCGAACTGTGTCCAATATATGGGTGACGTCTTCAAAATTGCTTATTTAGGATACATTCCGTTTAAATTATTTCTTACTTTGTAGAGATTTTGAAGTCTGTTTTCATCTTTCTGTTAAAGTATTTTAAATAAAAATACAAAATAGTATAAAACTGGGTGATACTAAGGAAATCCATGCAATTCTTCGAATTACGTAATAATAAATATGTTATTCCATGCCTATTAAGAAAGAGGTTAGAGACAAACTCATCGAATTCCACGTATGAAGTAGAGGTAAATTTACTTTTAAGATCTTAATAAAAATATCTCAAATAAAAATTGCTTACCTCCTTCTCGACTCTCAAAATCAGAGGTCCAACAGCAAAATTGCTCTTCACAGTTGTGTGATCAGACATTATGCTGACAGCGACGTCGCCAGTTCTCCTCAACGACGACAATCCGTACAGTGTGCCTCTTGCTCGTGGCTTGCTCTTCTCCGAAGTCTTCACTTTGTTCTTGTTAGCTGCTGGCTTCTTCGTTGTCGTCTTAGTAGGTGGCTTGGGCCTCGGTTTGGTTGCTTTAGTTGGAGGTTTTGGCTTGGTAGCAGGCTTGGCTTTGTTACTCTCATTTCCTGTTTTCTCTTTCAAAGCTCTTGCTTGTATAGCTACATTTTCAACTTGTACAATGTTGTTATGTGTCTCTTCAGCAACGTGTTCTTCGACCTTATCAACGCTGTGAGGTATCTCAGTAGTTATCTTTACTTTTGCTTGGTCGGATCCCGTGCGCGCTGTGTTCTTCTTCTTTGTTGAAGTTTTTCTAAAATTACAATGAAATTTTACGAAAAGAGTGTATGGGATGTTTTTGCAAGAGAAAGTGTTTTCGAAACTGAGCAATCTCAGTCTCACTCTTACGACAAAAAATTTGACATCGGAGATAGAATAAATTAAGACGACGTAAGAGACTGTAGTTAAAGATACAATAAATACAGAACACTACAAAAAATGTTGACATTGAATTTACCTTTTGTTCGTCTTTTTCTTGTTCTTCTTTGGTTTGGAGTTCTTTTTATTTACGTCTATCGGTTGCAGTTTCACGCTAACGGGATCGTACGACCGCTTCAGAATGTCGTTCATTTTCTCGATTATGTTGTCGATAAATCTGTTGTACTTGACTATGTAGATAGCTGGTACTGCGGGTTTCTTGGCCGGTTCGTCACCCAATGCGCCTGTTTATTACATTTTGCTTCGTCAAGTAAAATTCAAGAGAGTAATATATTTTTATAAATGTAACATGTTTTTTTAACTGACTAAGTTATTATGTGTTATATTTTCAATATTTAGTGTATTGTGTATTTTATTGTGTATAAAAAGTATCTTTTGCAACTTTCGGTCTTATAATAAAGTGCAAAAATGGTTAATGTTTTATAGATCGAGATTTCTATAGATTGTTATACAATACCTACAGTGAATTTAAAGTAAATATATCTCAGGGCTGTGTCTAAGAGAAATATCTGACTGTTTTTTATTTATTCGACTGTCAAGGAGTTTGGTTTCCGTTTAATATTTTGAGTGCCTTCTATATATCACATGCCTAATATCTCCTCGTGTGGTACAATGCCACTTTCTTTTACATTAATTATTAATTATATCAAGATCTGGCTATGATCCGCAACTTAATTTACGTAATTTTAAGAGATAGGAATATTCATATTTAGCGATTAATGTAGCAGTAATGACATGTCTTCTCCATCCAAATGATGACTATTAAGCCCAGCATAAAATTAATACTAAAACACCACGATCTGACCGGCAGCGGCAGATATATTTCCAAATACTATTGAACCCTTTAGACTTTTTTAACGTTTGATCGCAATCTCACCTGATGGTAAATCAGATATGGCCTAGGATGCAGCGACCTAGAAGATGCCTATTCATTCCTGCCTTGAACGGTTCCAGGTTATAACTGTCAGAGACCTAGGCAGAGTTCCACTTTTTTAATTGCAAGAGTAAAGAGAACAATCCCGATTACCAAAAGCTCTTGACATCATGTAGATATTCGGTGTACATCATTTCATACATTTGTAGGCGTCATGGGCCAAATACGAATATTCGAACATTTAAAATTAAGTAGACGAAAACTTGGATAACTGCTGGTACCTATGTTCCTAATTTAATGTACATTATCCCACAGGAACCTTTCACCGGCGTAAGATTTCATATGGTCCCCTCATGGTCTATCTGTATAACCGCAATCCATAGAGTATATTTTTGTAATAGAAATACCAAACGAGTATTCAGCGGGCGTGGTATTAAGTGGTCAAAGCCGCCCACGAACATCTATAGACAATATTCTGTAGAAGAGGAGTACTGTCTAAATTTGTTCATGTATGCGGTGCTACTTATGAGGAATAAGACGAAACGCTTTTAAAAAAAACGCTTTACCGCACCCTTAAAATCTTAACACAGCTTAAAATCTTAATACTTCTATAAGTAGAAGTATTATAGCGGATAATACTTCTACTTATAGAAGTGCCTACTTATACTTCTGCCTTAGCAGGTTTGGTGGTGGTATTGCATAGACGAACGTCATATAGAGTTAATACCTTTTTAGTTTTTTGCAAGATTGAGACAAAAACATATGAACAAACTTTCACATTTGTTATATTACTGAGATTATTATATATTTACGCACTATATAAAGCCTTGCCAATGTGATCACTTGAGAAAATATTTTGTACAGTCTTCCCAATTCGACTTCCAGTAAAATCAAAAAGATAACTATTAAAAGATAGTCATCTTCTACTAATTCAAAAAAATCTTTACAAGTACTTATTTCTCAACATATATATCTAATTAAACGTCTATAGTACATGGAATGTATTCAAAAAATCAGGGCTGTCCAAATGTTTGTCAACATTTTCTAATATAAAATTGTTTACTTAGAGAGCCACGACGCCACAAGGGAAACCTTATTAATATACAATTTCTCTTGATTAAAATATCACCTGTATAAATATTTAGTCAATCAATTACATCTTCATGATATCACGCAACTATGCATAGCAGTTATAATTAGGTATTCAAGTGGTCGATAATTCATACGGCAAACATCTAATTCAAATCACGTTGTGTAGGCACGCGAACGACTAACTGTTTCGGTATTGGCGAGCTCCCGCTGAATTCTAATCGCAGACAACAATTAATAGGACCACTCAACGGTGGATTTTCTATTTTCCACACGTAAAAGAAACTGTTCGGTGCAACACGTACATTCGAAGAAATCTAATTATGGAATACGTACGAACACAAGCGCTGTTTGGTCCGCTTCAGTATTCCACAGATTAAGTTAGTTCGGTGACTTGAAACTCGTCATAAATTAATGACCTCGTTACATCGCCGTAATTAATTGAGCCTTACGTAAGATCACGTTATAAATCTTCGATGCTAACTCTACCATCATCAATTGTCCACTAATTTCTCAAATAGGCAATATAATTTCGTTTCCGTGAAAGGAAGACGAGACCGCGTTGGATAAGGTTATTTTAGGTGATACCGGTAATAAACTGGTTCCATTCAGGTCGAATATGACACTTGGCGACTCTCCCAGAATTTCTCAACGACAAACAATTTTAAAATTTCTCTTTTCACATCTCATTATCTCGTTTTCACTGAGGCGGACGTTCGGACACGCAAATTTCGCGGTGACTTCGTAATTTAGTGAGAGTAAGTATTTAAGGCGATTTACTTTCTTTGAGTTCTGATTGTCCACGAGATGCGTCAAGGTCGTTCCTGGACGAGGTTGGAACAAGGTCAAAGAAAGTGTCAAGGCTGTAGAAGAAATCGGGTGGGTTCAACGAACGGGCTCCGGATGGGAAAGTAAGCGGACGATAGACGCAATGCCCGGCCGACCCGTTAACACACATCCACTACAAACTAGTTCCTCCTTGACAGTCTACATGCGCACCCCCCTCCCTACACTGGATACGCGCGGGATTTCTAGATTACTATCGCCCATCGATCGTCTGTATCTTTAAATAGAATCTCACCCGTGACTTTCGTGTACAAATATAAACTACATGAAACAGCGGAAAATGGGACAGTTTGTCAGGAACAGGAACGGGAACAATCGGTTTGTGCGTTACACTACATATATAAATCGGTCAAAAAGCTAGTTGCTTAAGCATTATTTTAATTTCTATATACAATGCCAATATCGCTACTAAGTATAAATGTTAAAAATATATGAATAAATAATATATTGCTATAATAATAATTGATCATTACGTATCGGAGCATAGCTGTAAATATTATATATTGTTATATATAAGGGAGAAGGAGATTGTTATATAAATATTTTATTTTGACTAGTATACCTTTATTATTACATCAATCAATTAAATTAATATCGCTAGATAATGTCACTCTCTCCTGAAAAATTAACGAACTAGGATTCTGACCGATAACAGTAACTTGTCTAATGAATCATGAAATTCCTGTAATCACGCACAAATCATTGCCAAGGTAAGATAAAAAATTTCACACAGCAAATTCGAACAATAAGATTTATTTCAAATAAATTGCCACGAAACTGGTGTGACATGATCTAGACATTAATTTAACTTTAACCCTCTCGGCTCCATACTTACACATTCACTCATCAAGCACGCTCACTTAATAAATAAAATAAATTAGATAGAATAAATAAATAGCTAAGCTAAAGGAGGGGACCGCGAAGGTCTCTCAGGTGGATGGAGGGCAGATGCCCGGGACTCTGGCGCCGCTTACTAACTATCTGAACTTTTTGTGCTCTGCGACTGCGACCGCGGCGGATGTCGCTTTGGTTTTCTTTACTTTGCCGTAATGGCTAGCTTTTTTTCCGCTCTTTTTCGCGTGTGCCGCGATGTTTGCCTTCAATTTTTTGGACTCACGTGCTTGCTTGGAGCTGTTCCTGCCTAATGCTGCGGATAAATCCGTGCCGGATAAATCGTCATCATCATCATAATCGTCTTCATCGTCGTCGTCGTCGTCGTCCTCTTCGTCGTCTTCGAGGCCGTCAGTAATGTCGTCTCCGTCTTCTTCGTCTTCATCGGCGTCAGCCGCCGCGGCGACTTCTGAACTGCCAGCAGGGGTCTCTACTTCAGCACTGGCGGGCTCTTTTTGTGCCTCAGTCTCCTCAGGTTCAGTTTCTAATCCCTCTGCGTCCTCAGTGGCGGCTGCGGACTCTTCGCCTGATGAGACGCTGGCGGCAGCCGCGGCGGGCGAGGCAGGTGCAGCGGCAACAGTATCGACTGGAGCCACAACTGGCTGAACGACTGCCGGCTCATCATCGTCGTCGTCATCATCCCCTGTGAGGCAAAAACAGCATGTTAAGATTTCCATAAAGAAATTTTAAGGAATGTTCAATTTTATTTCAAAGTAATCGAATGTTTTTCAATGTTCAAGTTCATCTGTTTTCGATGATATATTTTTTATATTGGTATTAGGAGACTTAGAGCCTAGACGTCTTTTAAGATTTGGTGATGCCTTACCATCTAAGAGACCAAATATCCTTTCCAAGTAGTCATCATCCTCATCATCTTCTCCTTCTTCATCATCATCATCGTCATCGTCATCGTCGTCGTCGTCATCGTCTGTACAAATTTAAACAACATATATAATACTTTAAAAAAATCATAAATCAATCACCTATCTTTTACATTATTCGTATCAAAATTTTAAGGATAATTCAAATGAAATTTCGTACGTTAGTTCCAATTTTTCACATTGAAGTGTAAATTAGTTACACCAAAGATGTAGATACGCGGTAACAAGTCTTCAATTAAATGTTCAAGTGTAGTTTTACTTTTACGTATTACTGATAAATAAGTAATTTTATCGATTAAATTATTCGACTTCTGCTCGACTACAGTGTAACATTTTTACAGAAAACTATTAATAATACAATGATATATTATTTAATTAACAATTGTAACTTTAAAAATGATAGAATTATTAGACGCTCGTCTGCGGTGACACCATCGTCACAGCTATTTTTGCCTTTATTGCACTGTAGCGTGGAGTAGCTGTGTTCTAGTTAAATGGGTTTGTTCTTAGGAGTAACAACACATATGTAATCAACTTCTATTTTATGTGGTATTAGTTGCAGATGTTCATGGATGGCAGAGAACAATTAACAGCAGATACTGTCTGTTAAAAAAGAACTTTACAGCGAAAAAACAGAACTTTACAGCGAAAAAAAGAACATATTTTAATAAATCTATACCTGTACCAGAAACGACAGTTTACTAACGCTCACACGCAACTATTACGGGCGATAGACAAACGCAAATGAACTGTAGAGCGAACAGTTAGGCGCGCGGCGATGCATGACATCCTGAGCAAGGCAAGGCTTTCGTTAGAAAGCAGGGGAGCGTCATTTTCTCTGATTGAGTCTTTCTGTTTGAATTAATTAACGAATGAGAGCACCTGTCACGCTCCTCGGCTCACATTCCGCGTGCGTTCGCGTCCTGATTCAACGGAATTTTTATCGATCTATCGTAACACTTTCGTTATATAAGATTTTTTTTTTTATTTAAAATTTTTCGCAAAATACTTTTGGTCTTGTGATTGTAACTGTCTAATATTTTTGACTATAGTATTACGTATATTTATTTTAAAACGAAATATCCAAGCACTTATATATAAATATTATGGTGTATTAAAGGAAGTATTTAATAACGTATATGTAACGATTTATGTGTCAGTTGTCAGCATTTCTAATGTATTCATATTTATGAATATTAAACTGCGTCCACTATTAAAATGTCATAAATCACGATATCACGATACATAGAATCATTTGACGGAGCCATTGATCATAAATAGAACCTAGACAATTACCCAGGTGTGCATCGGATGTAAGTATTTTCCTGCGTATGTGAAAACAAGTCTTCTACGCCATTACTTGAAGTAAAATATGCAAAATATTTGCTGGCATACTGATCGATACGATCTATGGGTTCTACCGTTAAACCTCCTTTATTTAAACGGTAAAACTAATCAGTCAGTGTCGTCTCGCACCTACAGATCCCGATAACTGAATATGTAAACTATTTTCTTAATGTAGTTACATTTATGGTTCGCTGAAATTGTCGAAACAACTAAGATATATATCTAATGATAATAACTTTGTATTTTAAGTAAGGCAAATCAATTTGAAGTAATTGTCGCCATTTTAATGTATGTTTAGATTTTATATATTCTTTGCAGTACTCCAAGTTATATTTTGTTTAAAAAGAGTAAGTATGATCTGCTTTCGTTTGTTTTTTGTTTTAATTTTAATCTTCCAAAGTATTTTATTTTAGTGTACCCATAATTTTAAAAGTAGGGTAAAAGGGATTGAGCACAATAACGGGAGGCACATTGTGATAGTATTTGTAATATCTTTGATATGTAATTTAGATACTTTTGATTATTTGAAGAGTACTGACAAGTCTATTCAATTAATATTTTTAATTTTATAACATGACTTTGCTTCTTTGCTACACTGTGCCCACGTTGCCGTAATTCAGACTCACCGACAGCACCTAAGCCTAGATCATCATCATCATCGTCATCGTCGTCATCATCGTCATCGTCGTCGTCGGACGCGGCGGGCGCGGGGGCCGCCGGCGCCGCCGCTTGCCTACCCACTTCCTTCTCCTCGTCCAGCCGCGAGATGGGACTCCCGCAAGCTGACAACACTAAGCAGCACACCGCCGCTAATAACAACAACGACCTCATCTCGTATCTGAAACAAATAGAGGCCTTTAATCATCACCGACTGGGTGGCCGCGATCGCGACAGTGCCGGAGTCCAGACACCAGTCGCGGAGACACTGTTGCTATCTCGAGATCACAACACTTCACACTAACACGTGAACACATGCACTCGTCCTTGAAGGGCACTTCACCTTTTGACTTTTTCACTGAGTCCGTAGGCTCCAGCGGAAGTGTTCCGCTCGCGTCTTTCTGTGTCGGTGGTCGGGACGCTATGGCCCAGCCTAGCGCATGGAAACGGTATAGCGGCGGCGTCTTCACCGCACTCTCTTTTATAGAGTTACGTCACACATGCAAGGAAGGAAAGTAGTGATGGAAGCCATCGCGGCCAAAGATCACTGACCACACAGAGTGTACATCTTAAGCATTTGATAGCAACTAAGATAAATAAATTGATTTGAATATAACACTATACTTCTAGGATAACTATCTATTTTCATCAAAGGGAGCAACTTTGCCTTTTTTTAATATGAACGTTATTTGTATTATCATTTTAAAATGTAAGTATATGAATAAAGATTCATTTGTTTTTCAAAAATATTTTAAATTGGCAATTTACCAACAAGCATTAGAGGAGCGTGGTGGAATATGTATTAAGCTTTCTCCAGTTGCAGACTATAAAAGACCGTTCTGTTGCGACAAGGGTATTTAAATTACGCATACATGCGTAGTTCGTGGTGTGTGTAGGCCTACGATAATGCAAAATACGCATATGATTATATTCCAAGAAGTATATTACATATTATAACGATATATCTCCAGTTTTATCATATAAGTGGGATGGGTTATCTGTTACTTTTTACTCTTTGTCCACCGAAGAGGGGTTGGTCAAGTTCGATTGACTAATATATTCAGCGTATTTGCCGACTCCGCATGTCTCGACGGAGAAAAGTATTGGCAACAAGCGTGTGGAGTCGGAATCTTAAAACATTTTGAACATTAGTATGTGGAGACCTGTTCCATACTTTCACTTAAGGTTATGTATGTAAATGCGCCCAAAGTGTAATTGATAACGTGACGTAAAACCGAAGCCGGCTATTGGGTTATCTGTTACTTTTTACTCTTTGTCCACCGAAGAGGGGTTGGTCAAGTTCGATTGACTAATATATTCAGCGT
>DWKL01000693.1:0-17400 GCA_018249415.1 Phareas burnsi | reverse complement strand
ATGGAATGATGGATTTTAACAGATGAGATATCGTTAGATTTGTCTTGGTAGTGTGAGTGAAACGGAGTACATTAAAATTGCAAAAAATAAAAACGTAACTAATTAAGTGGCATATGCAAAACCAAGGTTTTTACTTTGTATTTTTCGGCGCGGGGTTTTTTTTTGTTTCTAATTACATTTGTCTTATTGTTTTGCTACAATTTGTTGTTTATATTCTGTTACTTATATAAAAGAACAATAAATGTCCATATTTATTCATGAATTAAATGAAGAGAAGAAATGAAATAAATTTCCAAAAACTTAAAATCACCTATTGAGTAAAATGAAAGCAGTTTACCCTGTCAGTCCATGTCTAGTAAATGTGTAGTGTGGGGCCGGGATGAATATTTACGACTTTAATGCTTTAATAATATGTAGAATATTTATGCATGCCACTATATTAATTTTAAAACATTGAAAAACAAGGTTATTTCAGTTGACGCTAAAGTTAATGAACTTGTAACCTAGGTTTTTATTTTATTCTACCATATATTGCACCAAGAATTTTCCACATCATACTTAAAATATAGACGGACAAACATAACTAAGTGATAAGAACTAAAATTGCGTGTAATCTTTAGATAGATCTTCAAAAATGATATTCATTTGAGGCAGTGTTTCAAAAATGTACAAATTTATTCTTGAAGCCGATAATATGAATTATTATGCTTATAATATTATTATTCTTAAATAACTACACTTTTTCGACGTTCATCCCGACTACGGAATCTTCAAAGTACGTCTTCCAACGCGCACTCGGCTGTTTTTGTTTCCTAATTTCATTACACCATTGTATAGTGGTTCATAGAACAAACATTTATAGAACATCTTCCAGATCATTATATATGAACAGTCAGATAGAAAGAACGAAATCATAAGAGTTCCATTCCTAAATTCAATATTATTCTTATTATTCATGTAAATTAAATAATATCTATACATGAAACTCGAAAATAAATAGGTGGTAAAACTATAGTTCATCCAGGGCTGTTCATCCAACCACCACTGCTCTCACAATCCTCCGTGAAGCAATTCTTATGTGTCGATTGGAAAGGTATGGCTGCGGGATACAGTTATAGCGAGGCAATCATGGTAGTCCTGAGGAGTCGTAACGCAACTACGTACAACACTACATAGGGCTTCAGTCCCGTTCAAAGTTAACTGTGAATGTCCACGAGTTGTGGAGACCACTTAATATCAGGCGGCCTTCACGCTCGTTTGCTACTTACTCTTCATACCTACAAAAATAAAAATATATTTACATTTGAAGTACCTAAACCAGCAGTATTATATGCAAATGTAACGTAGGAAATCAAGACCAAAGGTTGTTTATACGCTGTACATTGTAACTCGTGTTTAAAGTCGTTCGACGCATACTATAAAACATTGAAAATCTACTTAAAAATGTGTCTTTATTTGTTGTGTAAAAATAGGAACAGATTGGCCATAGAAACTATAGACTAGAAATTAATCTATAACCACCACGATACCCCACAACCTCTGTGGTAGCAAGCTTATTTTTATAATTGAATATTTATTATAATTATCAGTTATTATCTTATTTTGCGCTTTGTTTTTACTGCTAGTCATTGTACATTCACCTTGATCTCTCGTAAATGTGAACTGAGTATGTACGTGCTTGAGAAATGCTGACTAATTGTACAAAAATACACAATAGTCTCAAAAATACAACTGGTAGCTGGTCTTTCCTTACATTTCATGGGGAAAATAATATGTATAACAACGCTATTCCGTTAATGTTTTTATGGCTGCAAAAAAAATATATCCGGGGATTAATGACCAAATCGTGTCGAATGTTTTCAAATTGACCCTAAGCCCTCTGACAACGTTGAACGACTGCTACCCAACGACAAAAACAGGACTAACGGTTTAAAGTGTCTTCTGAAACACGGGAGCTCGCATGATGTTTTGTACGAGCGGTCACTCATCCAACTCTCGATCGCGTCCGACTTTACTTAACTTTGTAGGGCGTTACAATCTGCACAAGTCTCTCAACTATGCACCCTTCATAGCCCGGCATTAGCGATTGCATACCAATTATAAACTATGGTAATCTTAGCTTCGACGTTACTACAGGGTGGATATTTTTGTTTTTACAAAAAATATGTACGAATGGGATTGAACTACTTGATAGTTCAAATGGGAATTTCGAATTGTTTGTGCGTTAATTTGTAAAGACGTTAATCTTAAATAATGTAACTGTTTTAATTTAAAACAAAGTAAATAATCCCTTGATAAGTGCATGTTATTGTTGAAATTTGTTTTTATTCTGTATCACTACTGAACATATTAAACGGTGAACTATCGAATTTCTATTTACATCGCAAATTCATTATAAATTCAGTTTCATGAGATGCTTATATAAATTTATCTCCATTACATTTTTTTTTATATGAATTTTCTTAAAGTAAACATTTTTAACTGATTATACGTGACACTGCCACATAAATCCAACTCGCATATTTACAACATACAGGCACACAGCTCCTCGCGCCTAAAATGAATTGATCTATCACTGGTACGTTTTCTATTCTTTTCAGTGTGCCTAAGTAAGATTACAGATTGGGGTCTACATAGATTATTTTTATTTGTAGATACTAAATGCAGCTATAGGGCTGGTACCATCAGGGGTACTCGTTGTGCTCATGCAGGTGTACTCAAGAGTCTTTTTGGTCTGTGGTGCCCTACTGGCTACTCATGGAGCTACAGTCAGCCCTGGCCTGCCGCTGTGTATCCTTGCTTGGAGCATCACTGAAATTATCCGCTACGGTTACTATGCGCTGAATTTAATCAACGCAGTCCCACACTCGCTGTTATTCCTCAGGTATTTTTTTAAAATTATAAACAATCATTTCACATTAAATGAACTGGACTTTGTCTCGCTTATAAGATATATTGAAAACATTCTCTCATTTGCAGATACTCAACATTTTTAGCATTATACCCTATTGGAATTACTGGAGAGCTGCTGTGCATGTACCATTCTCTTGATGAAGTCTATAAACGAAAATTATTTACTATATCTATGCCAAATAATTGGAACTTCCTATTTAATTACTATTACTTCCTTATTTTCTATATGCTTTTGTACATTCCACTTTTCCCATATCTTTTCGGGCACATGCTCAAACAGAGAAGAAAAATGCTTGGAAAAGACGGTAAAAAATTAAAGTAATCCTCATGAATCCACAAGCCTCAAGCAATTATGAAATTAAAAATTTAAGTTAGTATAACTTTTAAGGAATTGATATACTGTAATAGATGTAATCTATCACACAATAATCAGTTTTAAATTATAACATTTCACGAATTGCTTGCAAAGCATAAAGTCACATGATAATTTTTGTATTATGATTTATGTACAGCCTTAAGAATATAAATCATATAAAGGTACAAAGTATAATTGAGTAATATGTTACGTATGCTGCACTTTCAAATCAATATTGGCAAACTATTACAAAACCGTCAATTGCACCGTAATTGTGCAGCCAATAAATGAACCACTCATTAATTAGTGGTATTTAGTTTGATACTATATATTTACTACACACGAAGTATCTAAAACGAATTTAGAAACATAAATCAATAAAAGTAGGCACATAATTATTTGATGACGTTTGTCACAGCGAAAATAAAACTGTAATAGGTAGGTTTAACAATTTTATTTCTTGAACCTTTTTGCACTGTATGTAAAGTGTAGAAGAGCAAAATAGGTACAACTCAGTCATCTTAGGCAATATTCGCATGACAGGTATTAAACGCGTATCGACTTTTTACAGTATAATATATGAGACGCACTTGTCGAACAGTATGCGCGTGTCGAGAGGTTGAAGCGTGTTGAAAGTGTCAAGAGTCAGCTGTGTTACTCGCTCATTTAAGTTTATGATCAATAAAATGGGTACTTAAAGACATTTTAATGTTTAGTTATCTGACAGTTTAGAAGTATATTTTCGTAGGGCTATTTTATTTCTATCATACTAATGTTTTAAAATTTACCTACATACTTTTCAATGCAAGGTGCCGAATGAGGTTGACCAGGTTGTGTATTTATAATATATTTATTTTCCACGAGTTAATGATTTCCAGCTCTATTCGGACACGCTAAACTGTGCAAATTAAATGTCGTTTGAAAATTAACGCACGTTTTAACAATAAGAAGTTGTTACTTTAAGTTGTAGTATATTTAAGTAACCATAGATTAAAATCATAGATACGTCCTGGAGCCTATGATTTGGAGTGTTATTTAATATCGAACGAACGATGAATCTATGATTTCAATGTATGTGTATTAAAATGGTTGGGAATATGTTATTATAATATATTGATATTTTATTATTATTATGTGGGTTGGGTTGACAATTTATAAAATAATTCAAGGGGGTTTTTGCAGCGAGTATTTTGTAGTTTTAAAATGAAACAACAAAAGTATAAACTTTGTGTTTTTCTCTTTTCCTTCTTATCTTTGATTATGTCTAAGGATATATTATAATAAAAAATAGTGTCGTATAAATATTATTAAATTCAGACAAGTCAATGATCGCGCCCATGAATATGGAAGGACATTTGCCATACAAACTGTTATGCCCCTAACAAAGCGTTATCTACCTAAAGGTCAATTTTGATACTTGATACTTCGTCTAAGGAAGTACCACCACCGCCCTCATAATCCGCCGTTAAGTAATTTATGTATTTCGGTTGGAGAGGCACGGTTGTCCGGTACATTTACACCGAGGCGACCATCTCAGTCCTCAAGAGTAGTGACGCATCTACGTACGACCTCGGATAAAACTTCAGTTTTGTTTGAGGTTACATGTGGGTGTCCATGGACTGCAGTGACCATTTAAGATCAAGTGACCTGCAGGCTCGTTTGCTAATTTCTCACTTTAAAAAATATCAGTGTAGTCTAAAAATACGCTTCCTCTACTATCGTCGGCACAACAGTGAATACTGGCATACTAATCATTTGACATATAGAATAAATAGCGTAGAGAACATCGTGTGGTACTCCAACATTAATTTGTAGTCTGTGAAAACTGTTTAAGATATACAAAATACGGTAGTATTTAAAAATTAAAATATCCATAAAGTTGCTTTTGGGACGCGATGGAATTTGACACAAAATTCTATTATATAGTTGCTAATTTTAATTCTATAAAGATTAAATCAAATAAATCCTTTATGTCAAGCAAAAAAAACTGAATATAACTCGTTTTTTTATCTTAAAAATTATGGTTACACAAAAATAATTAAACACTACTACTTACCCATTATTCCGCTCGCAGCAACATTACTGCCATCTGATAGATACATTTATATGTATTACGATAAATACTTATTTTGATCACGTCAACTCGTATGGTTATTTTTTTACACAATAGATTCCATTATTAACGGATCTTGTATCTAATAAACTACCCTCATTACTAGTAGCTAACCTACCTATTGATTAACACGATAGTACTTAAAAACAAAAACGACGCAGATAAGTATTGGTTAATTTTTACATAGATCTTATCATAGGCAGATTATGATTAATCTGCTTACATTAATTATGATTTGAATCTTTTAAATGTAGCTAATCGGCAGTGGTTTGTAATAATGACCGTGATAATTGATAATTGTAATCAACGTTATCTTCCAATAAGAAGTTTTTATAAAACAAGGGATCGAGAAACAAACCCGAGTATCATAGTGATTGGAACATGATTCACATCAAGTACGTAGCAGCTTTGCTGGCATTGCTAGCCGCGGCGGAGTCTACCAATGTCGTTGATAAGCTTTCTGAGTAAGTTACTTTTCTTGTTATGCGATTTAACCTACACACATTACCTTTTGTTAAGTGACCTTTGCAACTCGGATACAACTATCACAAAATCCAATTAAAATGGCCTCTTCAAAAATGCCAAAGAATGACAGATGCAGTACTGATGGTATAGTTTGTGGCAGAATCCAGTGCGGGAATGGGAATGCCGCTTCACCCGAATCACGACGAGTTGTACCACCTTTTTATTTAGCAAATACCCAAGTATACTATTGACTGCTAATCTTTTCCTCAAATTTACGCAAATGCAAGCGAGGCCTGGAACTAAGACAGCAAAACTGTTACGCCGTCAAGTTTCATTAAAAATTTATTTAGACAATCTTCTACAGATTAGTAGTAAATATTTCAATAATTAGGGTTTATGTAAGTATATATTTTTAAATTAAGTAATATGACAAAACTCCGCAATGCAGTATGCCCATCCGACACGATGTATATGCATGATAATATTCTGTAATGAATAAATATATCACTAAATAGTTTATAACATATTTCTACTCTTACTAAATAAAATATTTTGCAATTCTAGTAACAAATGGGCCACAGGCTTATCGGCCAATATCAACGACTACGTTGATAATACGGTTGATATGATCATACCATTCATGAAAGAAAATGGTCTCGACCCTATGGACTTGCCAGATGTTACAGAAGGATTTGAAGTCGTAAGTAGTGTTTTTGAATTTATTATTTTAAAATATGAAATAAGTTTTGTATATATTAGATACAATGAATACACAAGCTGTTATAAGATCCCGGCCTCTCCCTGGAAGTTCAGGACAGTAAGCTTGGGCACACACCTCGTATTGAAAGTCACGTGCGTTTTTATTCTTGAACCCAGTGATCAATGATCCTCACGATGTTTTCTTGCACCGTCAATGTCTTGCTTTAAGTATAAAAAAACAAATGCTCTCTTCACTCAGCCCCACAATAGAATATCTTGAGTCGTGGGTGCCATAAAAGACGAGTACACAAACACCCAAACCCAGAACAAAATTGAATTCGTTATTTGAAGGCCGCTTAGCCGAGAATCGAACCTGGAACTCTCCTCGTGCCTGACCGGTATGGTAAACGCTTCGCCTCGCGGGTCGTCTACTCCTTTAACCTATAAATGTCGTAAACTTACATGTCTAAAAATTTCAGTTCTCAAAAGTATCTAAATCATTCCAATTTATATTTGCGCAGCGTAGTGTACAGTAATGGGTTAATAATGAATATAATGATCGAGAATCTACGCCATCCAAAAATATTAATAAAATGCTTAATAATTTTGGCATCATTGTAAACTTTTACGCAATTGGCTCAATTTTTTCAGGGTAAAAAGTTGCCTATATTTCCGGACAGGCAGACATCTAAATAATTAATTTAGATGTCTGTTCTAAGTCTGGGTGTTTCTTTACTCGTCTTTGTATATGTCCATAGCAACCACGACACATGCAATCCATGTTAAATAAGTACACAATTCGTTAATAAATGACGAATCGTTTATCCCAAAATATTGAAGCATTAATGCTATTTAGAGCAGTCAATCTATCTAAACAGGTTACTTGCATAAACACATTTTGATTAAATCACCATTCCATTTATTACTTATAACTGGATAAAAAAAAATACTTTTCAGAGACCACTCTTGATTACGTACAGCGCCTGGCTCAAAATCCACAATGGTTACATGACCGGTTTAGTGAATGTGGCTCGTTCTGGAAACCAAGAGGTCAACTACTTTGCCAAGATGTTGCGTGTACGCGTGCAGCTGCAGTTCAATGACCTTGAGGTAAAACTAACTTGAACTTGTTGCCTTCAGAAACCCCGCAGTTACAAATTACAAATCTCAGATATGTATAAGTACCCACAATACAATAACATATTGTTTCCAACTTCTACTAGTCTTCTAAGAGAAGACGGCAGACGCAGAATTTTTGGCGCAGAGAGAATTTCGTACCAAAATTAAACGATAAATATTTCCCTTTCATTACATATTTGACTTAAATGGACAAATGCGGGTGGAAAGATACAGAAAAAAAATCGCTAACTGCAGTCGGCTTTTCCGTCACACATCATATTACAATCAAAACGTGCCTATAATAAAAAAAACTGACATTTTCCATTTTAAAATTTCTCGTTAAAATAATGCGGAAAATATACATAAAATGTAGTTAGGGCAGTGCACATATAACTTATGTGGCTCAAGCTGAAGTAATTTTGGCCCTCATTCGATATGTAGTCAAGTAGATATATATCCAAAGATTTCCATGCAATCATGTTCTCGGAAATCTGTAAACCTTACGATCTGAAGTTTAGTACTAGTCATGATGATAATGAAAGATTCGGGAATTATTAAACAGGCCTAATACTGTAGCTGGAAGATAAACACAATAGTACATACCGAATTAGTTGGACCTGTTACATCATGAGGATTTTCGCCCCAATTAAATCCGAATATGGTATTTTTCATAGAAAAATGTCGGTCATATAACTAGTACATTTTTATGGGAATATTCACAAGAAGGCATGTGTAGATATCGTGAATATTGATACTAAATTGTCAAGTCCTTGTTTTTGATTTGATGATAATGATTTCTTATCATAGGTAACAATACATTAATTACCTAATGTGCCAATGCCAAGCGCGATATCGCTCACAACAATAGATTTTAGGTTATTATAGATAAACCAAATACAGAGATCCCTGTGCCGATTGAGGTGCGTAACAACAGTGCGAGTATGCCTTTTGCTCTATGATTATTTGACTTGTTTTATGCGTAGAAACATACAGTCCACCTGATGTTGTGACTACTGCCATCCGTGCCATCTAATACTAAATAGAACAGAAATCCTATCTGAAGTCACCAATGTGTTATTACTACTGGATTATAAGTTGGTACGCCTTATCTCAATAAGCAAGTTATTATTATTAAACCAGAACACAGTAGCACTAAACTGCTGCTATTCGTTAGAAATAAGTGTGGCATTGGTGCGGTCGCTGACCACAATTTTTAAAATCTTTAAAACTCGCTATAAATAACTACGTATATAACTTTTAAAGTAAAATAAAAAAATGTTTTATATTTTTTCAGTTCATATACAGATATTTGGTGAAAGTAATGAACTTGGGCCCAACTGGAGGCATAGTGGGTTCTCTTACACGTTTTAGAGTCATCGCCGATATTCTGATAGACTTCAACAACGATGAAATTCATCTTCAACAATTCTCACTAACTGATATTGGGTAAGATGATTAATGATTAAAATTTAAAATCGTATTTTAGTTAAGTGTATAATCTTTGTGTATTTTATTTAAGTATATGCCACAAAACTTAAGAATTTTCTAATAATTACTAATCTAGGTCTAATTTATAATAATTCAATTGAAATTTGATCCAACTTATACTTAAAACTAAAATGACTGTGGCAGACTATGATAAAAAGTAATCAATATCAAGATATAAAGGGTATATTTGAATATTTTAACCCCGAAAATAACTTTAAGCACGACCCCAGTAAAAACAAAGATTATTATGGGCCATTGTCTTACGGAGATTCCGACTACACGGTCGATCGACAAAGTTGCCTGTAGATTGTCACACCCTTAGGTATTTAGTACACTTGGTGCGACCTAAATCCTTCCAAGAAGATCGTAGTTGTATGGTCGTGCAATTTTAATTTATCAATAAAGTAAATATCAATGAAAGTACCTACGTCGAAAAAATAAAAAAAAGTTATAATCAATATACTGGATATATATTCCAGTATATTGATTATCACTTTTTTTTTGTATATATATACTATATAATAAATTACTATAAAAACGATCCGAGTATAGTGAATACTTTTTTGATGTGCATTTCGTCAGCAAGCAATTGATTATTTGCGTAATTTATTTATATTTACTATTTTTTAGATAAATTCTTACGTCACGTTATGTTATCGAATTCATGTCATTTATTTGCGCCAATTGTAGATACGACAACATCTTTTCATTAAAATTTTAAGTCTTCAATTTGTAATTTTACCCTTTTTCTATAATTTTATTTGATTTTAAACGATAAGATATATTTTTTATTCGTCTTCAAATTAAAATATTAAACATATTGTGTCATTTATTTTCATAGTAAATATAAAACAAAAACTATTCTAACTACAACATGAATTAATCTTTTTTTATTTACAGACGGCTACGCGTGCGTTTTACTGGCAATATTCTGACTGATTGGCTAGTAAACCCGGTCATCCGAGTATTCACTACGATCTTCAACACCGTAATCATGAAAGTGGTGGAGGTTAACATCCGTTCCACTTTGCAGGGCGTCATCGATGATATCAATATTAACATCAGAGACATAATCAACGCCATTGAAGTTCACAATTAACCATAGCTTATATCTAATATAATTTATAATCAATTTCGTTATTGTTTTATTTAAGACCAAATTAATGTATGGTATGCATACCAGGAACTTTGTTACCTTCGTCCGTACGTTAGAACGATTTGCTTAAATGACTGAGAATGGAATGGGAATGTTCACGCCTCAAAGTATGTTGGACTTATGGGGTATGACGAACATACACAGTACAGAGCACAGGTAAACCATGAATCGATCCGATATTTACGACCTACACAAGAACTAAAATTCTTCCCTGACAAACCATGGGTCATCGATCGGAACAGGTGGTAGTCTGAAGGGACAATATCTGTAGAATACGGCGGGTGGGTTAGATCTTCTCATTTCAGTGTTTGTAGATATGTTTTTACTGATTTTATGTTGTGCGGTCGTACAACAAAATAACTTTAACATATATTTTGCTCCATTCCGGCCGTTTTTCCTTTAATGCATGAGTAAATCGTATAATCGGGATAAACTATATCCAGTGGCGACTAGTCTCCAGTACCAAATCCTCCACAAGCACATACATTTTGCTGCATTAGCAACATATGTAAAATGTTACCATAGATTTAGAATGTACATAATGAAAACATTCTAAATCTTTAGTCCCATGTTTCGACAGTGTTTTGACATGAGTAGATCATTCAAGTGAAGCTTTTTTTTAATGATATTTAAAAATAAATACAATACAAGTTTTCATATTATAGGGCAAGCTTTAGAATAAAGCCGCACAATTTTGGGATCGCAAAAGCCTATTTTGAGTAGGGTTTGGGCTTCTTTTTCTAACGATACTATATATTATTTTTCCGTGTCGAGAGTAAAATTTTCAAAAGTTATCCGATCCCTTGGGGCAGAGATTAAAATATATAAGACTTACTCAATAAAACTTCCCAGGCGGCCACACTATGCACGTACAGAGGCGCCAAAGAAACACCGATGCCCACCTGTCGTAACTCCCATTGGGTTCCTCTCGGACGTAAAAAACTCCAGCTCCCCGTATCTAAGTTGGCAACTTGACGCCATATCAAATCTTCGTACTCCCCCCACGCACGAGTAATACTCCCAACTCTCGTCAATAACACTCCCAATGCACGAAGATACTTGCTTTTTTTAAGCAACCATATTTATAATGGAACGATTTTTCGATACTGTTACCTTAAAACATGTGCTTTATATTATATATATATAATTTCGTATAATAATATATATAGTACAATACTATTTAGTTTCTTCTTAGAGATTTCTAATATTTTTATAAAACGGAATTTACCTTTTGTCATTTTGTGGCTTAACAGGAGATTGTCGATTTGGTACGCCTTGTCAGCATAGTACGTACGTACGTCCACAAACCAATTAAAACCTAGGCTTCCAGGTAACTGTCAATTCTGATGACTACGTCAGGTCTGGACAATATGATAGGTTGCAAGCTCACTATAAAGGCGTTGAATGAGTTCTTAATCTAACTGACATCCATATATACATTCGTGCTAACCACGGGCTATTTAATCTTCTCAGGAGAACGTTTGTCCACCTGAAGACAGACCGCTCTCGCAGGCTTTCCTCTCTCGAACATCAGGGAGACGACTGCTAAATCAATTAGGTCGAACTGACCAAAACCAGCGCCCTCTCCGCTTCAAGAGCAGAGTTCCATTATAACACCGGGTACAAAAGGATCACTATAGACCTTCCCCTCCCGTATTCCTCATCTATACGTCCCTTTATTTGCACGTAGCCGCAGCATAGAAAGTCCCACGTCAGTCATTCAGGAGTTTAACATTACAATCGGGCAATTTTGCAATGTCATGCCGCATCGAAAATCTGTAAAAACGTGAGCATTCTTCCACATGGGCTCATTTGCGATATGCTACATACCTTCCTACTTCACTACAAATAGATTTTAAAATAATTACATGATGAAAGTCCCATTAGCGGAACGACTTGATGTCTTTTTAGAAAGATGTAAATAATAAAGGTTTGTTCATAACTTTGAAGTAAGGAAACGCGTAGTTCTTTCTTACTCTCAATTTTTTAAGTACACATTTATATAGATATTCATGAAAAGAGTAACTGGTCTATGGAAATCTTGAGAACCCAAATTTGATGCAATTGAGCAAAATTCTTACTTTTATTTTATACATATATTGTTAAATTATATAATTGAATAGCAAATGAACATAAATACTTAATTTATAATTTTAGTATGATGGCTGGAATTATCGAAATCAGAATGTCTAAATTTGTCACGTCTATAGTACAATGAGCTGAAAGAAGGAGGCCAAATCTGTAAAATAAAAACAAAAATGTCAGTGTCAAAATTGACAAAATCTTTGATAACAGCACGTTTTTATCTTCCTGGAGTTAATTTTCAATTACTACATAAAAATGGGAAAAGCTAAAAAGATAAAGCCCTCTCAAATAGGGAAAAATGTAGCGTTAGCAGACCAGATAGAAGCAGTAAATGCCGTTAAAAACAAGAACAGAATTAAGGAAAGAAGCCGTAACGATGATGATGAAGAAGTGAGTTCACAATCAATTGTTAGAAATATACATCATACTCATATTATATGTATTGAGTATATGAACCTGTTATATATAAGAAAATCACCCTCGCTATATCGTATATCATAATTATTCTTTATTTTTGTATTCTCCTTTTTATAATTTATTATGAGCCTGCTAAATATTTTCTACAATAATCAAAGGTTAACTGATATAGAATGTTACTAGGTATTAATTTGCCCATTGTAACATTTTACAATGAAGGTTAAATAAATAAATTAAAAATATTTTCATGTTAATATTTAATTTTTAGTTTGTAAATGCAGAGTTATCTAAGAAGATTTTGAAAGCTGCTAGAAGACAGCAAGTAGAACTTAGCATTGGAAGCGGGCCATCAACGACTAAACATGAGCTTCCTGTTACATTACAAGGTAATTACCATACAGATATGGTATAATAATACATGGCGTTGCTAATGAAAATATATACATTGAACTGTTTCTTATTTCCTAATACAAATATTATCACCTTCAATTTAATTATAGAGAAAAACTTAAGGTATTCAATTTACTATTTGTAAAACCTTGCTATTAAAGATAAGGTACATCAGACCAAATGTATTTGTAATCTGAATATTGCTGGGAACACAGAACATAGAAGGGACTGGAGTATAAAAAGGAGCCTGTAGTACACCAGTAGTGAGCTACCAAAAGCTGTAAAATTGATAATGTATTAGGAAATGATAGGTTAGATTGAAACATTGTCTTAAAATCATATTGTAATGTATGTAAATATATATTCCAGATTCAAATTCAGATAATGATGAGGAATCAAATGATGAACTGGAGCCAGATACATATTATGACAACATTGAGATCAATGAGGATGATGAGGCTGCTCTCAAAATGTTCATGTCTAATAAACCCGATAAAGTGCGCACCTTAGCTGATATAATTAAAGATAAAATAACTGACAAACACACAGAACTACAAACGCAATTCTCTGATGTGGAAACTTTAAAACTACAAAATATTGATCCCAGGTAAAAAGAGGGTAAAATACTTTTTGTAAACAACTTTTAATTGTTGCTGGTTTGATACTGGTGGTGGTTCATACTATTGCAGTTGAACTTATTAATGAAAATGTTATCTATAAAATGTCTGATGCTGGCACTGAAGACTGCAGTCCCAACCATTATTAAGAGAAGAATCGTACTTTTTTCCTAAAGAATCATAAAATCATCCCGTGAAACAAAGGTCAAGTACAATTAATATTTAAAATTGTCTTTTATTTACAGGATAAAATCTATGTACCAGGGTGTCAGAGATGTATTACAGAAGTATAGATCTGGCAAATTACCTAAAGCATTTAAAATGATTCCGCATCTACAAAATTGGGAACAAATTTTATATTTAACGGAGCCGACAACCTGGTCTGCAGCAGCAATGTACCAAGTATATAAACATTTATAGAATATGTTACTAAGCCTCTATGAAACATGCATGCTTTATATTAACACTGACTGCAGCGAACACACCTGTTATTTTTGAATGTCGGAGCCACCCATGTGGCTTGCACGCGTACGGTGCGTGCTGCCATACTGAAACACACCTGTTGTTTTGCGCGCCACACGGGTGGATTGTTTCGAATATTAGCCGCCGCAGTCAACGTGTTGAGAAACCATCCGAGGCAAGAACATAGATTCAATATAATTCATTCATTGAAAATTAGACTTATTAATCTATGAACACTAGTGATGTATGTATGAGCTTTGATTTTTGCAGGCAACGAGAATTTTTGCATCCAATCTAAAGGAAAAAATGGCACAGCGATTTTATAACTTAGTACTTCTACCTCGTGTACGGGATGATCTGGCAGAATATAAGAGGTTGAATTTTCACTTGTACCAAGCTTTAAGGAAAGCTCTGTTTAAGCCTGGAGCATTTATGAAAGGAATATTGTTACCACTACTGGAAGTGAGTATAATCACATTTAAGAGCATTGATAAATTACTCATATGAATTTTGGCCCACCTTTGGTCTAGGAATTCATAAAGAAAAAACTGCTCCCAGCCCTCATAAACTGTTGTGATGCAAATCTTTTGGTTCGGTTGGGCAGGAGAGGTTATCGGGTATATACATCTATCTATAATCTCAAAGACCAAGAAATAAAATTTTATAGGTGATAGAAGCAGGATCGAGGCAGTAACACCGCCACCCTCGTTTTTTTCAAGCAGTTTTTGTTCTTCGATTGGAGAGGTGTGGTTGGCAGGCACACTTACAGAGAGGTAATCATCTTAGTCTTCAGGAGTAGTAACGTGTGTAGTGACTATGTATGACTTCAGATAGAACTCCCATTTTGTTTGAGGTTATATGCGGCTGATCATGGGCTCCAGTAACCACCTAACACCAGGTGGGGCCTACATGCTAGTATGCTACTCTACAAATATATGGAAAAAAAAAATCATAATAACTATTATAAAGACTAAAATAGGAGACACCGGAAAAAATAGTGACACTAGTATAATACTTCATCATTTTTAATAGGTAATAGCTGTTACCATTTTTTTCATAGGCTGGTGACTGCACATTACGTGAAGCAATCATTGTTGGGTCAGTTCTAGCTAGAAACTCAGTGCCAGTCCTGCATTCAAGTGCTACTATGCTAAAAATTGCTGAAATGGATTATACTGGTGCTAACTCCATATTTTTAAGAATTCTCTTTGATAAAAAATATGCTTTGCCATACAGAGTTGTGGATTCTGTGGTTTTTCATTTTATAAGGTATTGTATAAAATTTTAAAAGTTAAGATTTTAAATCTCTTGTGTTGAATTTTTCATTAACTTTTGTTCATGTGTATTGCTCTCCTAGGTTTAAAACTATTATCATCATCATCTACTCATTAATGTCCCACTGCTGGGAAAGGGTCTCCTCTCAGAATGAGAAGAGTTAGGCCACCACCACACTGGCCAAGTGTGCATTGGTAGATTCTCACACCTTCGTAAACTTTACAAAGAACTCTCAAATGTATAGGTTTCACAACAATGTTTTCCTTCAACGTCAAAACAAATGATACACACATGACTTCTAAAAATCGGAGGTGCATGCTAGATTCAAACCTTGGATACCCAGCGTGAGAAGCCAAAATTCTAACTACTAAGTTATCACTGCTTCATAATACTGCTACTGCAACAATAAGCTATGATGTTATATTATATATATATATTATGTTATAGACTAGTCATCATAAATTGGAATTAATATTTTTGTGAAAATAGCAAAAGTGTCAGTTGTTTTTCTTTTCATTTTTGTATTTACATTATTGCATTACAGTAAAATAATGTATTTCAGATTCCAAAGGGATTCTCGAATTTTGCCAGTACTGTGGCACCAAGCATTGCTGACATTTGTGCAGCGCTACAAAGCGGATATCTCAACAGAACAGAGGGATGCCCTGCTTGAATTGTTAAGAAAACAGTATCATCCCACCATTACACAGGAAGTGAGTACCTTTGTTGTAAATAGAAAAAAAAATGTCCCCTATTCAAGCATTGCTATACCAAAAGCAAAAGATTTACAATGATTTGGTCTTTTAATACTTTGAAGCTACTTGACAAAAACTTTTTATATGTGGTTACATGCTCAAATTACTAGCAAACTGTTCAAAATTTTCTTATTCCCAAATTATGAGTCGGCACATCTGGCACTCAGGTAATTTTAGGTTCAGGGTCTGAATGGTCTTACTTTTGACTTGCAACTTTCATTATTAATAGAATATTTATGATTTATTATGTGGATACAGTTCCACATACATGTTGGTTCTTATGTTAAAATAAAAATTATCTTACTAAAATTAATTCATTTCAGATTCGTCGAGAATTACAGGCTGCACAGTGCAGGGATCTTGAAACAAATGAGTCAGTGCCAACTTGTATGGTAGTAGAGTAAATAAATAACATATTTTTTGTTAAATGCAGCATATTTATGTAACTTTTTTTAATAAACATGAGAAATTAAATATGTTACAAAATATTTATTTATGCATTTCCTTATTTTAGTATTGAAGTAACAAATGTGCAGTCCAACCGATGGTAAGTGGTCGCTGCCAACCTTAGATATCAGCAATAAACCCCCATATAGTATTGAAGGTCTATCTGATGACTACCCCTGAGGACTAAGTAGACACATGTCATGTTAATGTCATGCTTACTTCTTGTAAAGAGTATTCACTAGTATGGGCCTATCTACTTGACTGGACACAAAATGAACAGATGGTAAAACTGAGTTCCCACACTCGCATTTTCTTCCTGACACAAAATCAAAGGAACCAACTTTATATCCACAGCTTTCACACAAAAGTTTTCCTTTGGTCCATTGTTCACTTTCAATCCTTAATTTAATCCAGCTTGGTAATTGGTCATCCTGAAGATAAATGAAGTTATTAACATTGTAACTGCTACATACAGATGAGGCACAAGGAGGGTCTGTGTATGTTCTATTTAAGCCATCGAGCAATATATGGCGGCATTTATGGCATCTCAATGAATTAAAAGTTTTGTGTACTTCCATTGATTTTTTGTTCAATACTTTAATCGATCCACAACGTAACCTCTTCAATTCAATTTTAATCACAAC
>DWKL01000692.1:0-17419 GCA_018249415.1 Phareas burnsi | reverse complement strand
GTGTGCCTGGCAACCGCACCTCTCCAACCGAAACACAACAACTGCTTAACGGCGGATTATGAGGGCGGCGGTGGTACCTCCCCAGACGAACAATCGTTCTACCACCTGCCAAAGTTGTATAATTTCCGCGACAATGTTAGCTTAAAATCAATAACTATTGTTTTTTATTTATATTTTTATAACTGAAGAAATTGTGTATCATTCTGAAATCCAATGTTCTACACAGTCACACATTCGACACACTGCACACACATATGTACGCCAGCTGAAACATAAAAAAACTACTACTATTTTTCATCTACTCCATCAGCAATGGTGTTCCTTACCTACGAACTATTTCTTAAAAACGTTTAAACGTAGACAACGAAAAACAAATAAGTGTGTCATGGCTATGTGCCAGTTTGAAATATTGTCTGTTTCGTGTCATGGTGAGCATACATCAAATTGTTCTGGTGCAACGGAGATATTTGTCGGGTTGCCAAGCCAGGATCAGCTCTTCAGTCGTGTAGTGTACGCATAATGTAGGTTCGATAGATAAATGGTTCCGTTCATTCTGTATTGGTGGCCAAAATTATATTTATTCCTTCCTGTTCTGTAATGATTTATCATTAAATGTGTTCATTTATATTTGAGTGGTTTTAATTTATTAATAATACGCTTTAAATATATAAACGTTAGCTGAGGAAGGTGGTGATCGAAGGAGTGGTCACTGGGTTAGTGGTGAGATTTTGACTTTTTATTATGATTTCGAGGTTCGAAACCCAGGCAGGCACGCACTTTGGTTTTATCGTAAGTAATGTGCGCATTAGAAATCAATTATCACTAACTTTAATCGTGAAGGAAATTATTGAGAAGAAACCTACATAACCGAGAGCTCTTCGTGAAGTTATCAAAGGCGCAATTGGCTAGCGTGGTGGAATATGGCCTAACTTTTTTTATTCTGAAATTTGTATCCAGCGGTGAGGCAGCAATGGATTGATGATGTATGATGAACGCTTTGACATCTAAGAATAAATTGGTGAACATTACCAATTAACAAAATCGTTTATCAAAATCGATGTCACTCAAGTGTAAATTAAAGGGTAACAATCGGACCTAGAGTCGGTAGTCAATAGGCCAATGTGAACAATGACGAGAAAGACCCAAACATCCGGCCCCTTATCGTAAAAGTTCCATAGAAATACGACGAACGCTAATCGGAACATGAGCATGAATGAATGTGCTGACGCTGACATACTTGTGAATTTTACTATTCATATTTTCCCTATTAGCTTCTTGATCTACATCTCCTGTTGGAAAAGTCGTATTTATTTTAGTTTTCGCGCCATTCAGAGCGTGAAAACTTTTTTCCTTTGATGTTTGATAATTTCAAAAAGAATATTAATTTAGACTGTCCGTCGTGCCCGTTTCGTTCCATTCACATGTTTTTTTTTGTTCACCTTTGCATGAAACACGTTTCGAGTTGAAACATAATTATCTGTATAATGTTCTGCGAATAGAATTATAATAAGAATGTAACTTTATGCTTTATGTGCAAAGCGAGAAAAACGAACGAACGGCCCATCCGGTAACCTCCAGCACCGCTATTGCACCGGACTCGTACTCGCTGCGGACGTCGGTAGCGCTAACCTTGCCGCCGCTCCGCAACCTCGGCGGGCTAATAAGCATATTCTGCTCACACGGCGAGACGGAAACATGGCTCTAGATGTAACGAATCTAGACTGTTACCAGCCGGTGCGGCCGGATGAATGGCAGCGCGTGAGTCGATTGCGCAAGCCGCGCGCGCCGGTGACGCAATGTCGCGCGCAGGCGCACCGTTTCTTGTTAGTATGCAAAATAAGTGAAATATTCGTGTCGGCAGCCGCTGTTGCTGTGTGTGAGTGCGCTCACTGTTCCGTTCCGCGACGAGCACACAACATTAGTTCAAACTTTACGCTTCGTATTGTTTAAGAACAGATTTATGATCCCCTTTCAGTGGAGTAATGACACCTCGTTGCTTTTTCGTCAAAGTCCAAGTCGATCGCGTCCCGCCCACCGTGTATTCTACCGTGGATGATGTCCAATAACTTAATACAGCAATTTCAACCTGACATACTCTCTCTTTCACTTACAAATTACTTAAGTACACTTTATTTTAAAATAATCATAGGTTTCGTAAGGTGTACCTTGTAAATACACTATAAACACCACAATTCTCTCGAGGCTCTCTTTAAAACGACATCAACGTCTCGGCGGACATCATTATTCATTATTTGAGATTAACAATGGGCGACACTTTTGTCACGAATGTCGTCACTCGTCACGAAAGAGTGGCATGGGAGCGCTTCCGTTCAACTTGTACAGTGAGTGGCAAATTGCTGAACAGAAATTTCGAACGCAGTAACGATTTCCGTTGGATAATTTCTGTTGGATAATTTCTGATTTTTTTTTATTCGTTTAGATAATATTTCGGCCTAACACGAGGGGCCGGGATTCAAATCCCGCACGCATCTCTAATTTTTTAAAGTTATATGCGTATTATTTACTAATTCATTATAATTTGTCTTAACGATGAAGGAAACATCGTGAGGAAATATACATAACAAAGACTTTTCTATATAGTTCTGGAAGGTGTGTTAAGACTACCAATCCATATTTGACCAGCGTAGTGAACTATGGTCTCTGATACCTTTCTCATTCTTAGAGAAAGCCCTTGCCCACCATTGGGATGGTGATGGGTTGATGAGGATTTTGTCTCATTGCAACACCGATAGATGTTCATAGGACTGTCGTTTATTTATTTATTCGATATGTACAAATACCCTCTGAAAAGATAAAATAACATGAAGTCATTCTCGTTACATGTTATGTTATTTGTGTATTAGGAAGAATTTTGAAAAACATCCTAAACCGTTAAGATGTAATAATCTGAACCACTTATCCAACCGATAGTCCATGCACAGCTAATCCTCATGTTAACTCGATTCTTTCCCTCTTAACGTGTAATCTCATAAGTAGGCACTGTATTACCGTAGCGGAAATATTAAACTAAAAGGTGAAGTGTGGAGCATAAGTGGTCTCTTTTCGCAAAGTTTTAATAATGATTTTTCGCGCTCCGTCAAATTTTATATCCTCTTATTTTAAAGGACACGTTAAAAGCCTTGCTACTTGCCTTTACTTAATGTTACGACCCAACATTGATTTGTCACTTAAGTTACTTCGTAAACTTTACATGTATGAAGATATTTCATATGCTTACGTCTTTTATAATGTATTCGGTGTTTTCATTTATTATTTACTCATAAGAACATGTTATGTGAATTTTAATTGCGAGAAAAGTAAAATCACAGGCCGAAGCAGTTTTATGTGTTTCTGTTCTGACACTCTTTTGAAGGTGGTAGAACTATAGTTCGTCCGGGGAACTACCACCGCCGCCCTCAATCCGCGGTGAAGCAGTTTTTGTGTTTCGGTTGGAGAGATGCGGTTGTCGGACACACTTACAGCGAGGCGACTATCTTAGTCCACAGGAGTAGTGACGCATCTACGTAATATCTCAGATAGAACTTTAGTTTTGTTTGAGATTAGATGGGCTGTAGTGACTACTTAACATCAGGTGCCCTGCACGCTCGCTTGCTACTTTTCAAATATAAAAAAAAAAACACTACTATCTTATAAGACTTAAATAATAATAAATAAATATAAATAAACGTAATGACACTAAATCGTACAAGAACACTTTAATAAATAATAAAAAAAATTCAGGTAATGATTATGAAATAAATTCATATACACAGTTTAATACTTTGTTGCTTGTCCTCCAAATATCATATAATTATGAGTACTTGCAAGTATTACGTCGCACAAATTGCTGATTTATTGAATCCGTTTAAGATGAAAACAAGGCTACCTTCAATGAACGGTCATAATGCCCACGTCACGATAAGAAGATTGCAACTTATTGCGGTGATAACTCGCAATCAACGACGCTAACTTGTTTAACTGTTAACGCCGAGTCACTTACTGTTTGCAAATTGTGAGATATCTTGGACTTGGTTGTGAGATCCTGACCAATAATGAAGGTACTTTAGAAAGGTGGTAGGACTGCAGCTCGTCCGGGGATCTAACACCACCGTCCTCTTAATCCGCCGTGAAGCAATTCTTGTGTTTCGGTTGGAGACGTGCAGTTGTCCGGTACATTTACAGCGAGGCGACTATCTTAGTCCTCAGGAGTAGTAACGCATCTACGTATAAACCTCAAATATGACAACTATCCTTTTGGAGGTTAGATGTGAGTGCTCATGGGCTGCAGTGACTAAGTAACATCAGGTTGTATGCACGTTCGTTTGCTAGTCTTCTCAAATAAAAAAAAAAAAACCATCGCCGTACATATTTCGTCCTTATAACAGTGGTATAAACCTGCTGTATTCTGATTTGAAGGGTGTTGTATGTAAACTACCAATACGTAATCAATCTCAGGTAGAAATCCTGACCTATTTGGAGTTTGTCACGCATGTCCAAGGATGCCATTGACCCCTTAACATCAGGTAGACTGTTATTCATTACATTAAGAAATACATTACACTGTATCTCCGCACAGTGTTAATATAACAAATATATGTATCTATATAGATTTACAAAGCGGTTTTAATAGCTAATGTATATAAGCCAGGGTTTAATGCATTAACTAAGGCTTAACTCGAATCCTAATTCGTCGGAATCCGTACGTAAATTCTATATACAATTAAATAAAATGGATGTGCCAGGATTTAAATACGCGAGTTCTTGATAAATTCTATTCCATGATTTACTATACTAATGTTGAATTGTGAATTTTAGTATCCAGAATCGATGTATAACTGCAAAATGACAATTTTGGTTTCGCTGCGGAGAATAAGATTAATTAGTAGGTGGTAGAACGGTTCGCAAAGTTTCCACCGCTACCCTCACAATCTGCCGTGAGGTAATTCTTGTGTTTCGAATTCTTGGTGATTGTCATCAGTCCTCAAGAAAAGATGCGTCTACGTACGATCTCAGATAGGACTTTAGTCATGTTTAAAGTTAGATGTGGCTGTCCATGGGTTGCAGTAACCACTAACGTCAGGTGGCCAGCCCGCTCGTTTGCTACTGTTCTAACATTTGAAAAATTAGATGCATTAAGCAATAGTAATCGCGATGTAAGAATAGGGGTAACAGGAATTACAGATTACACATTTTAAATACCTAACGAGTACTTACGATATGCTTAAAATCTTATATTACAGATTGTATTTTACTTTACGCTAGAAATTAAAAGCACATAAAGAAACATTATAAAGGCGGAGTATTGATTTTTAAAGTTAAGAGAAAAGAAAATAATTGTAAGCGCGAACTTTCCTTTCTATTTATGTCCACATTTAAGTAGATACATAATACGGGTAATTACTCGTAGGTACAAACAACTTGAACGCCCTCTGGCCGTAAATAAATAGTTTATCGTCTTAATCACACGCACCGTAAAATTATTTCCAAGAAATCCGTCGCACCCCGAATTGTTTTCAGTTGACCGACTCGACCCATGAAATTAACGCACACCATAGTTTGTTTGCATTTAATTGACTGCGAGTATTTATTTTTAAACGCGCTTCCAAGCGCCGCCCCGTTCGTGTGCACTATCCTTTGCGTGATATAGATTTTTACGCAGAAATTCCAAAGCATATTAGGGAGGGAATAATAAGGCTACCTTATTATTCCTTCCCTAACATGCTCCATTTTTGCGATTTTTTTTATGTTCAATGATTAGCAAACGAGCTTGCAAGCCACTGCACTTGAATGATCACTGCAGCCCGTGGACCCCCACATTTAACCTCAAACTAAACTGAAGTTCTGTTTGAGTTCGTACATAGATGCGTCACTACTTCTCAGGACTAAGATGGTCTCGTCGCTGTAAGTGTGTCCGGTAACCGCACCTTTCCAACCGAAACGCAAGATTTGCTTCACGGCGGATTATGAGGGCGGCGGTTGTACTTCCCCGTATGAACTATAGCTCTACCACCTATAAATTTCGTCCAAGTAGGTTTTACAATTTCCAAAATTTTCCGTATAAACAGGTAACGATTTTTAAAACGCTTGATATCGTGCAAATAATTAGGCAATGGCTGGTTTTTTAAATTGACGCTACGTTTCAATTCGTCTAGCTCTATAGATATGATATATAGATCGTAAACGAAAAATTTGTTTGATGTGTATCACTGAATGTGTACTGATTACAAAAGAAATGGAAAGTGTGATTTTCTATCGTCTTTCATAATTCAAAATTAGGATCGATCTATAAGGAAAAAATACAATAGGGTTTTGTGTGGGCATGACGCGAGTTATTGCAAAAAGATATCGGATGCATTCCAGGAACTGGCTTAGCTTGGACCGTGTCGCCCAGGCTATCTATGTACCGTTAGGCATTTGACTTTGAAGCTTATTGCGTACACAGTAGGTTTCAATTTCGCCCGAGTAAGAATGAAGCGAGAAGAATGGTGGGCCGATGGCCGGTTGAGAATGTTTGCCGCTGACCTGAGTGGTCAATAATGATCTGTTATACCGTTTATATAGCTACTCTTGCTTGCGAAAAGCAGTAGATTTATTGCGTACTATATTTTATACCCCGGTCGACTGGACTTTGTTTGAAAGTACAATAGATTTTTTGTTGTTGCTCAGGTAATATTCTAACAAAATAGCGATGGATGCGTCATTGTTACGTTTAGGAGTCGTCATCATCGTCACTAACCCATTGCCGTCCACACCTTCGATTAGGCCACAGTCTACCACGCTGGCCAAGTACGGATTGGTAGACTTCACATACCATCGAGAACTCTATAGGGAACTCTCAGATGTGTAGGTTTTCTCACAATGTTTTTTCTGCACCGTTAAAGCAAGTGATAATTAATTTGTAATACGCACTTAACATCGAAAAATCAATGGTGTGTGCGGGATTCGAAACCCGGTCCCCCCCCGCGTGCGATTCCGGAATGTTATCACTAGGCTATTGTTTAGGAGTATTGCTCTTAATTTCATGAAAATTAATTAGTTAGATAAATTAAATCGCTCGAGACAAAATGTTTAGATTTATTTTTTGACAATTAGTATATATATTAGACAACTCAGATTTATACCTACATACATACGAAAAAGTTTAAATCTACAGCGATCTTTCCTTACGAATACGATATTCTCAAATTCCAGTATATTTTTAGGGCTTACAGTTTTTTGCTGTAAAGGACGTGCTACCCGCACGTCCTTTACAGCAACATTTCATACGTGTTTTTATGATTTTAAATATAAGTTAAAACTTAAGAGCATATTAAAGATTACATAATGATAAAATATATATTTCGCAATTTTTCGCAAGATTTTCGCAAAACATTGCGGACTGTGTTATACATACATCACCTATTTGTCCAATTTAAGTGCCATTAAAGACAAACATAACATGGGATTCTTCGTGTAACAATAAGTATTATTTTAGAGTTATTTTTTTAATTTTCTATATACATTTTATCTAAATTATTGTATTTCACCAGATGTTGTCGAAATAAATACATTAATATTAAAACAAAAAATTACTTACAAATTTTTAAAGGTAGACTGTTAAAATTTTATATTTGTTTGAAATTCAATAATATGCATTAAAAAAGCTGGATGAATGGATGGAAATCTTCTCATCAACTGTACGACTGACTTTAGATAATTTTAAAGATATTTCAATATACGTAGGACTTCACTTTTAAATAATGAATACGTGGCCCATTTATTTTGTTGTAAAAAGACAAATTTATGTTGGTATTTGTTGACGAAACTCTGTTATAGTCAGTCAATATTTCCGCAGAAGAGCCGCGGATAGGAACTAGTTTGAACATAAAATGGAGCCGCTGCTGCTCCTACTCCTCGCGGTAATTAAAACGGCATCGCGAGCGAACTTCATTATGAGACTTAATCAGTGCACAGCAAGACAGTTACCTTAAAAAGCGAGTAGGTACGCTCAATGATAGTTTCGCTTTTACGAGCTTATTCACTCGCTCTGGGTTCTTAAACTAATTTACACATAAATTATTGTGAAGGTGAGGGTTATATTTAACACGTTGACTGCGACGCTAATATTCGAAACAGTCCACCCGTGCAGCGCGTAACACAACAGGTGTGTTCCAATGTGGCAGAACACAACGTATGCGTGCGAGCCGCACGGGTGGCGCGGACAGTAATACAGGACAGGTATGTTTGCAGCGGTGAATGTGTTAATGAACCGACGTGGGGACACCCGATGTTCAGCGTTCAGCATTAAACATTTGATACGACTGGTAATTTTGACTTTGACCACTGACATTTCGAACCTTTTACTTAACTTTGCAGTAAAATATTACTATTTATAAGATTATTCTCTTACATGAAATACTTCTTAAAGTAATTTTTGCATTATTTACTAATTGCGTAGTTAATTTTTTTCTTGTAAGCCAATCAAATTCGTTTTTTTTATATGTATATTGATAGCAGATAGTCTATATAATTAATTTGAGACATTCATATATTGTTCAGAAAAGTTTTATTAAGAATCGGAGTCACAAACTCCATAAGAATACGTATTTTCGTATTTTTCTGGATTTTTTTTCTCGAGACGAGCCCCGTGGCAGCGTTAACAATGCCAGTCTGTCATGCATACGGTTCGATTCCCGGTCAGGCAAACATTTTAATGATGAATATAGATTTATATTCTGGGTCCGAGGTATATGTGTTCTCGTTTTGAGTGTGTTCTAAGCGCTCATGACTCAGGGAGTTGTAGTGTAGAAAGTGTCATCTATTTATTTTGTAATTTAATAACATATGAAAGTACTTTTATTTACATATATTATAGTACTCCTGGATATTATTGTGCTCAATATTCCGCTTTCAGGTTTAGTTTGAGGTTGGATGTGGGTGTCCATGGACTGTGGTGACCACTTAACATCAGGTGGCCTGCATGCTCGTTTGCTACTTTACAAACATAAAAAAAAACGGGGTAATAAACTAGGAATCATTGCTAATTTGGACATCGAAATTTTATCATGTAATGTTAGCACCCAAATAAAGCTAAATAAAGCTTCAATAGTTAATGGCATTACAATGTAATCTGCTTTTATTGGTGTCGAGGCGCAGTCGTCGAGCTTAAGTGCCTCGATAAAGCTATGCCTTGGATGATAAATGATTAATGGCGCATTCCGAGAAGTGCGATCAAGGTTTTTGTAAAATCCATAACATGGGCTTCGAACAGGATCCGTTCAAATATATCTACAGCACACGATCGATATGCTGTCTATACGCTAGTTCTTAGAATTGCTCATATAAGCGCATTCTTGGAATTCAATCTGCGCCCCGGTGTCTATCTTCTACTTATGGTTGGCAAATAAGCTAAATCATACAGGTAGGACTGGGAAATCTGTAACCAATTAAATATATTGTTTTGTAGTCGACATTGTATTGTGTAAATTTTCAAATAAAATACGGCAATTAAACGTAATACTTCATTAAAAACTTTTAAAAAAATACATATTGTTATACAACATAATACACAAACACGCAATATATATAACAAACCTATACAATATAATATAACAAAAATACAACGCAATATATTTGTTTCAACAGCTTTCCTTTTTTTGTAATATTTCCCCGTCCATAGAATGTAAAGTAATCTAAGTTTATACAGCCATGAACATGATCAAAGTCGTTTTATTAACTAATTATAGATTTTTATGTAGGGAAATCCTATATGTCTTCTTTATTTTATCTACCTTTACGATATATATATTATGTGCAGAACTACTGACAAGTGCAGATAAAAGGTACATTACCTTTCGAATGGCATAACGTTCATTATTTTCCTGTTATAATGAAAATATATACATATATCACAGTATTCCAATGTTCATAAATACAGATTATGTAACCATAGTGTACGCCATAGTAACGGGTTTTTTTTTAATGATGCATATCTGAATAGTAATCGTGGCTTCTATTTGACATTGTACGAGTTGACTACAGGAGTGTAACTTTAGCCAGTGTTTGCGACTTGCCTTGTGTTCAATTTGTTAATCAATTGATTTACATGTAATGATAAAAATAAAAATCAATAAAATTTCTTATTATGTTGTGATTTTACAAATTTAGTCACATTTTGTTGTTACACAAAAACTGGTTGCCGGCATATCTTTTCACTTAATAAAATTGGAAAACATTTTTCTTTGTCCTAAATATATTATGTATAACCTAACAATGTAACAATTTAATTAACCTTTTAATTGCCACCTTTTTCAACTTTCCTTCATACCATTTATCGTGTAATTAAGTGATTAAATACAATTTAGTAATACCTAGAGTTTAAGTCGCGACGTTTAAAATTTAGAAAAAAAACAAACTACTTTTTAAAACTTAACATTACTTATTACCTTGAAACCCTAGCATCGTTCTCCGGCGCCCTAGATTGTGCGCTGTCTGGGTGGCCGGCGCGAAGCCGGATTGTTCTCGATTCGCCAGTTTTTACCTGCCCGCCCGATGCGCCAACCGGCAGGCCTTTTAAACTTGTGGTACTACATCTCACCTTTATAAAGTTTTCCTACACGGCTGCCACACGGTATGCCCGAGTGGTCGGTCGTTCGCCTCCCGAAATCTCCATTTCAGCGATTTGTTTAACTCGATGTCCGTGTTTCACAGATGTTGGATCAGTCGCAATTCCCCTTTAAAAACGGTGAACGAGACCGCGTCTCGGCTCTTCCCATGGTCGCGAATCATTCACCCATTCTGGGTCTGACTGCTAGGGCCGACTACATACTCCACGATAAACGATATATAATAAAAATACATCTTAATAATGGCGTTCATGGTAAACCGTTCATAGTACAAAAGACTTTACAAAAGCGTGGAGGTATATAAATAATTTTTATGCAATGGACGTATTAAACGAGCATGCAGTTCACCTAATGGTCACTTACCATCGTCGCGCATAGACTGTATCTGTATTCAATCCTCAATAAGATTGAAGCTCTACTTGAGGTCAATAATGCCTCGCGTGAGGGTCTCTCTCTTACCACGAACTCTATAGCGTTTAGCGGCGCCGTTATAAGGAAGTAATAAGTGGTGGTATAGTATGAGCAGCCTCCTGAGTCGAATCACGAAAGTTTCTACCACGTTTATATGTCTGCCTTATCTTATGTAAGCTAGAAGCTTTACCATCTTTAAAATCTAGTTAAGTAAACCAAGATATGATTAAAATGGTATGAATCTTTTATATATCTGTATATTTTTCTGACGTCACGCTGGTTCCCTACAGTCGGTAAATTAGCGGTTAGGTGCTCTATAGTGAAACAATTTGAACGTTTTTATATATACTTTATTTTAAACCAAAAATTTAATTATTATATAGAGTTTATTGTTCAATATTTTCCATGGCTTCTTGTTATTTTGATTTTTATATATAAATGTACGTTTTTATATTAATTCTTAGTACAAAACGGTATTCTTCAAAATATTTCAGAATGATTACGTTTTAGTATGTATTACTGGAACAATCATTTTCAACTTCCCGCCGTGTCTACGCCTCGAAGTTGGAAAATGATTCTTCCAGGAATACTAAAATGTAATCATTAAATCTTAAGTTTAAACCCTTGTTGAGAACAAACTTTGTCGAGTTATATTTAATTCTAACTTGGAGATTAAAACAAATTGTTGCCTTTACAACTGAAGTTGGTGGTATTGTACGAATAACGTTTCCAGTGGTCGAAATGTTTACATTTTTTTTTATCGTATTTTGTAACAATTCTGTTAAACGATGCCAAATAAAGAATTCCAGTTGTGTTTTTAAACTTTGTGATTTTATCGCGATTCCTATTAAATTCCTTTATCGGATTTAAGTCTTTTGAAGTTACACTTGTTGAATACAAGCGGGACTTCAGTATATTTCTTGCCGTTCTTTACCTACAGTGCAAACGTTTGTTCAGGTAGGTCAGATAAAAATAGTAAATCTTATTTTCTTAGACGAGTAGTAGGTATCTGTTAAAATAGATTTGAACCGCGTGGGCGTTACGCGTGTCTCCTTCGGGAGACGTCTATTTGTAATTTATGTGATCTTATTAATAGAACAATCTCGCTTCTTAGGTAAAAAGAAAACCCTCTTTGCATAGACTTCTCCTCCTTGGATGGCAGATCCTCGCATTCAAATGCATGGATTTACAAACGGCGACGTTAACCTACTGTTTGTTGGTGTATGTCGATCGTACTGGTTACATGGACATATGGAAATGTGGGGATTGATGTATCATGGTAATCACTGTATAAGCAGTGATAGCCCAGTGGTAAAATTCAGGCCTCTGACTCTGGGAATCCGGCGTTAAAATCGCGCATTTACATATACACCTGAGAGTTTGTGTAAAGTCCTCGAAAGTGTGTGAAATCTACCAATCCCTACTTGTCCTGCATGGAAGCCTCACCCTTTTCATTCTGAGAGGAAACCCGTGCCCAGCAATGGAATGGTAATGGATTAATGATAATGAGCCATTATGATCTGTTAAACGTTGCTAAAAACTATTCGTCTTCGCCGTTAATGGTACATTTTTTTTATGTTTGTTAAGTAGCAAACGAGCATGCAGGCCACCTGATGTTAAGTGGTCACCACAGCCCATGGATACTCATATCCAACCTTAAACAAAACCGAAGTTCCGTTTGAGGCTGTATATGGATGCGATTTCTTCCAGTCAAACTTTGCGTAGAAAACATGATAGAAGAGAAGAGGAGAAAATATTGTACCGTTTTTCTTACATAAAGTTTAAACGAATGTACAAAAAAACCGCTTGTATATGGTAGATATGTTTACACTTTAATTATGAATACTTTATTAGTAAATTAATTAGTCTAATAATAGGTTTGTTATTTCAATACAGATTTTAGAAGAATTCAAAATAAACACAAATATCTAACCGCCTACTCCTTTTATGACTATTTATAACTGAGTTTATATCATCTAGCCTCTCCAGTATCAAGGGCGTCCTTCAAGATAGAAATAGAAATCGATTCGTGTTAAAAATAATTGAGATACAAGACACGCGAATCGTGGAATCCGTGGGCTCTCCCATGGCCTGTCAGCTTAGATAACTGTACCTATTTATAGAATGTAAACACGAGCGGACCACGGAGGCTACCTGAGAAACACCCCTTCCCGGAAGCCCACCTTCTCGGAAACACCCCTTTTAATAACGAGGATTTCTTTGATTCCGCTCAATAACGGATCGAGTTTTGGCTAACCTCAGATCGTTGCTAATTTTCTCGCTTTACAGGTATCCGGTTATTTGCGTTATGCTTAGCTTTTATGTCATTAAAATAACTAATGAGCATGCAGTCCACTTAAGTGGCCAGTGAAGCTCATGGATATCTGTACTCAACTATGAGTGATACGTGAAATTTATCTTAGATTCCATCCTATCAGTGGTTAAGTTGGGAGTGAATCGTATGAGTAACAAAAGCGAGTCACGAGTATGCAAGGCAGATCCCCGCAGCCGGACCACTGCTGCAATAGATAAAAGTTTACCTTTATGTCGATTATAATACTTACATATCTACATCTCTCCCTGCATCTCGTTGGTTGCAATTCTTTCCATGCCCTACAGCTGGACACGGGTCTTTCCCGACAACCGCAGGAGTCTTGGAGTGTACTCCACCACGTTGCTCCTGTCCAAATTGGTGGAGATACGGGTTAGTGGCTTACCCGCATCGGAGTTTATCAAACCGCCCACAAGGCTTCCGACAAGGTTTAGTACGATTGCTATCCAACGATAGAAGCGAATGAAAATTAGATACTTGCGATCACTCATCCAGCTCCCGACCGCGCCCGACCTTGCTTAACTTTCTAGATCGATTACGATCTACACAAATGCGCATTTTCATCTACTTCGTATCTACGTATTACTTGTAATCGTTTTATATATATTATAATTATGTTTGATGCAAATTTAATTTTTAGTTTTCGTCACATCGTTAATCAGAAGATTTTGGGATTTGCCAATAGCGACAAATCTATTACACGCGTCCCATGTCGAACCCAAAAGGACAAATCTCTGGTAGCAACTGTCAGTCAATGAAAGGCCCGATAAACACTTTGTCGAGATGGCCCTTCGGTGCTCGCCGGTCCCCAGACCGCCATTGAGCGTGCCCTAATCCTATTTCAGGGTTACCAACGACTAGAAATATATTGAAAATACGCCGAACTCATTAAAACTTTTATTGGCAGGAATTCTAAGAAATCCGCACGAGGTATCCTTATCTTTCATTACTTGTAAATTAATTGGTGTATCAACATACAAAAAAGAACTCGGACAGATTTGAATATCGTTGATTTTGTTATCAACGAAATTTTGTTAAATCCTTGGACAAGTTTCGAGCATAACATTTAACGAGGGTTACCGTGTTTCGATGAACATTTTAAACAATTTGTATCGATTGTTATCTTTAGGCGTCCACTCAGGGTTAATAGTCTTTTAATAATTATAATATTCTTGTCAGTTATGTGTCTAAGGAACTTAGTAGTTCCCAGGTGGACGTCATTTATTACCAGCATATTTAAGAACATATATGGCACTAGAACTAAGTCTGACCTTCTGTGACATACTTCACCTGTGCTAATAGGAATAAGTTACATATGTCTTGCGCACTTTGACGGCGGTCGGACATTTGTTGGTTCGCCTCCGAAGACGCGGACGTCATCACTTACTGCCCTTAAAATTAAAGCATTTCTGGTTTCGGTTGGGGAGGTGTGGACGCCGGATACAATTACAGCGTGGCGAGCGTCTTAGTGCCGAGGAGTAGTAACGCATGTACGTATGGCCTCAGATAGGACTTCAGTTTTGTTTAAGTTTAGATGTGAGTGTCCACAAGCTGCAGTGACCACTCAACATCAAGTCATATACGGTGCAGCCATCCCATAAAAAATTTTACTGCGCTAAATATTTGTTTGTTTCTTCTATTTTATAATTAAAACGTCAATGAGCCCTTAACAGCGGATAACAGCAAACAGATATGTAGTCCGCATTTGTTACTTCTATTAAATTACATTATACGCCACGCAACCCTGCATTGGTAACATTCACGTGTCTTTGCCGGAAAAAAGCGTGGGCCGCTCGGAAAGTAGCTTAGCCTCCGATCCTGTTGGACGTGCGTCATACGCCTGGCTGGTGTGACGTAGCCCATAGATTGAACCACTGTCACACTTGAAGCTAGATTTACATCTGCCAGCACGTAACGTGCTCCGCGAGTGGTGTGGCAGACGTCACCGACGCAAGTTTTCATACTGACGCGTGACGGTCGTCCGCAACTCGCACACCGCTGTCCCTCGAATTGCACAGTGCACGTGCATCTCCTCGAAATGCTTGGTAATTTTCGTCCACCGACTGCGACAAACATCTACAGACGTGCGCCTGAACAGTCAAAATATTTTTCCCGAGAATTCCGGGCGGTGCTGCCCGGTGTCAGTGCGACACCACTCCGGTAGCGCACGCTGGGTTTGAATATGTCCATAAATAATATATTAACACATTGACTACGGCAAACACATCTGTGGTTTTTTGCTCTCCGTGCCACCCGTGTGGCTCGCACGCATACGGTGGGGCCGCCGCACTGGAACACGCCTGTAGCGTTACGCGCCGCACGGGTGGATCGTTTCGAATATTAGCGCCCCAGTCAATGTATTAAACAATATTTTACCGTTTTTGTAACGTATCTAATACGACCATGCGTATGATATACGGTAAAAGAACAATAAAATGTGAATCGAACTGAATCCTCCTGGATCAAACGCTGCTACCGTTGTGGCGATAGAGATGTATGAAAAACGCATTCGCTAATTTCATTTCAACCGATCGTAGGTGTATGATGAGAGCTCAACTTAGAGTATGGATTCACGGATGAGCGACCTATTGAGATGTATTAAATAAGGGAAATCCCCTTATTTGATATATACAATTGTTTAGGTAATTTTACCAACAATCGGTTTTGTAAGAGATGTAGATAAATATGTAAGTTTTACCTTTAGGCTTGCGCGACTCTGTCTGCTGTAAAATTACACTTAAATACTACGTATTTAAAAGCAATGACAGATTTCTAGTATTCAGATTTTTATGACTCAACTTTGTTTGATTTTGTTTAAGTACGTACGTATGTATACGTTTGTATAATTTAAGCTCGTATGGCTAATTGTTATTATATGCAATGTACAGAAGTAAATATAATTTACAACGTTAAACATAAAACAGTAAATTACTCGAGAGGTAATTATTCTATAAGGGTTCAAGAAAGTCAGGGCCGCCTTAATCTGTTTTTGTTTCGCGCCTATATAGTTATTTTTGTTCGTTTATTAATGGAAAACCCCGCTATCGAAATGACGTTCGCGCTGAATATTGTTTGTAAATACTTGAACATTTAATTAGATACACGAATATTCATGCTATTTATAGAACAACTTCCAAATATTACATCTGGTCTCGGTATAAACCCACACGTGAATCGAATGAACAACGTTTGACGCAATTATTTGGTCAAATTCTACATCCGTATTAATCGGTCATTTATCGTACCGCAAAATAAATAGTTCACCTAGTCGAGGTTTTTTTTTTAATTCTGAAACAAAATTAATGCGACACCGCGCACCCGTTTCCTAGAAGGGTTTGTTGTTTACGTTTGAAGTGTTGCCAGTATCGGCAATAGTTATCAGTTCTGATTATTGTTTACTTTCCATTGCGTCGCAGCAAAAGTGAACTCTATGGCTCGTAACGGTTGGATTTTCAACACCTCGATCGATCGATGACCGTTTGTTTGTAGACTACGTGTATTTTTTTTTTTTAAAAAACATACGTGTCACTGTAAGTATTGCGAATGGATTAAAAATAAAAAGTACATTTGTAAATTAGCAAAATAACCAATATGGAAAGAATAAACAAAATGCTTACTACCCTCAAATTAAGATGTGTTCTGGATAATATACACAAACAACTAAAGACACAAACTTCCAGACTCTAAGTATACATCTGGTTAATTAAATATTCGTCTGGCAAATCGAAAAAAAAAAACTTAAGAATTACCAACACCAAAGAACAGAATAGGAAGCGTAAAACATTTCCGTCGATTGTCTCCTCAAAGCTCAAGCGTATTTTCAAGACTGTTTATTAAAATGAAATCAGCATATAACATTCCATAGAACTGTTATTACTTTAGGATTATGTAAGAATTGCATTGCGTATTAATATAACGCACGGTGTGAAGAGCAAAGAAAATAATAATAATAATAATAGTACGATGTTACTACCATGCAATAATTTAACGCGTTAAAATAATAATAATATAATATTAATAATAGATTTGTACTGAATCGAGCCACTACACATGCTTAGCGATCTTTAACTTG
>DWKL01000691.1:0-17421 GCA_018249415.1 Phareas burnsi | reverse complement strand
ATATACAGCCGCATATTTTTATGGTTTTGACTCAGAAGCTTGATTGTTTAACAGCTCTAAGGGATTGCTGAATATTTAACATTAATTTCAACTGAATACTTCCACGTTGCTGAGAAAAAGGTTCTTAACAGACAACGAAGTGATCTTATAAGAGTTCCTTCTCACCTCTTGAGATACGGAACACTAAAAAATACAAATAACTATTAACACGTTGACTGCGGCGACTAATATTAAAAACGATCCACACGTGCGGCGCGTAACACTACAGGTGCGTTCCAGTGCGGCAGCACAGCAATTGCCGCAGTCAATGTTTTAAAAAGAAATTAACACGTGTTTCAGTGTTATTTTAGTGGCAGGCGCATCTCTGACCGCGTGCGTTTTGCTCGTACAAGTGGCAGTACTGCCCCTACTATTCCGGTATAGCAAAACTGTGCAGAGGAAAATGGTCTTCGCGAATTGTAGTAAGTAATATCATGAATATATATAGTATAATATCATAAGAGCAGTGATAGCCCAGTGGTCCCCGCACGCACCTCTAATTTTTCGAAGTTATGTGCGTATTATTAATTATCACTTGCTTTAACGGTGAAGGAGAACATCGTGAGGAAACCTACACATCTGAGAGTTCTTTGTAATGTTCTCGAAGGTGTGGGAAGTCTACCAATCCGCACTTGGCCAGTGTGGTGGACTATGGCCTAACCCTTCTCATTCTAAGAAGAGACCTGTGCCCAGCAGTGGGACATCAATGGGTCGTTGATGATGATGAATATCATGAATGATAACGCTTAAATTTCCAGCCCCGCAATAGCATTTCCTGTATCGTGGGCGCCTTGATCACATGGGCGGTTGGAGAGAAGCGATAGCTGGGTTCATTTACAGCGAGGCGACTGTTGTAGTCCTCAGGAGTAGTGATGCATCTACGTACGAACTTAGGTAGGACTTCGTCCTGTTTGAGGTTAGATGTGAGTTTTCATGGACTATAGTGATCATTTAACATCAGATGGCCTGCACGCTCATTTGTAACAAACTTTGTCTTCTCATATAACAATAAATAAAATAAAACTTACAACCCTCTAGACCCTATGATTACCTATATGCTATGGGTGCGGTGGTCACAAACTAAGATACTTATTACACATAGCACCCATAAAAAACAATTCATTCTTTAATCGTCTACCTGGCCAGGGATTGTACCCGGAACACTTTGTGAGTCAGGCCAGTATGGTGACCGCTAACCAATGTGGTGACCATTACACTATTCGGATCGCCAATTATTATTATTGTTTATTATTTATTAATTACCAATCTGCATTTGACTAGTTGGGTGGACTATGGTCTAACTCTTCTCATTGGGAAACCCGTGCCCAGCAGTGGAACGATAACGGGTTGATGACGATTTGTTGTTGACAGTAAATTATCCGAGAAATACAGACTTCGAAAATCCGTCCAGCTGTAACGTGAAGGGCGGCAGGAACTTCAGCATTGATTTCGAATCCAAGGTGGATAATTGCCCAGTCAAGATAGGTAAACTTTAACTACCTACCATTTTTTCCAGCGTAGAAGTAGCAAACGAGTATGCAGTCTATGATCGTGAGTGGCCACTGCAACCCATAGACGCAAACATCTAACCCCAAACAGAACTGAAATCCTAACTGAGGTCGTACGTAGATACGTCACTTCTGAGGACTAAGACGGTCGCTTCGCTGTAAGTGTACCCGGCAACCGCATTTCCAACCGAAATACAAAAATTTCTTCAGGCCGGATTGTGAAGACAGCGGCATTTTAATGATCACTTGCTTGCGAGGAAACCTACACATCTGTAAATTATTCATAAATATCGAAGGTGTGTGAAGTCTACCAATCCGCACTTGGCCAGCGTGGTGGACTATGGTCTAATCGTTCTCATTCCTAGACGAAATCATCATCATCTAATTTTTTTAAATCAAATAATTTATTTGCAAAAGCATTAGTACAAATAAGATTTTAATATTATGAATTATTGGGCTGTTGATGAGGTGCGGCAGTGGTGCCTCCAGGTTGGTCCAGGAAGGGGTCTACCACCATTGAATCATCTTTAAATCAGTAGCTGACAATATGCTTAATTAGAAATATTACACTCATAATTTTTTTTTACAGGAGTTTGGCGCATAGTCTCAAATGGCACACAGTTAACACGTTGACTGTGGCGGCTAAAATTCTAAACAATCCACCAGTGTGGTGCGCAACACAACAGGTGTTTCAGTACGGCGGCACGCACCGTATGCGTGCGAACCGCACTGGTGGCTCTGACAATAAAACACGATAGGTGTGTTTGCCGCAGTCAATGTGTTAACAGTTTTATAAATTGTTTGTAGTTTTTAAATCAGATGTTTTAGAGTAGCAAACGATTGTGGCACGCTCGTCTGCTACACCCTCGTCTATCTCAAACAAGACTGAAGCGCTATCTGATGTAGGTCATACATGCGTTACTATTTCTAAAAATTACGATTGTCGCTTTTTTGTGAGCCCGGCAACTGCACCTCCAACCGAAACATAACAATTGCTTCAGGCCGGATTGTGAGGCAGGCGGTGGTACCTCTCCGGACGATCTATTAGACAACCTATTATTTATTACTTGCAAATATTATGCTATTTATTACTTGCAAATATTATGCTATTTATTACTTGCAAATATTATGCTATTTATTACTTGCAAATATTATGCATTTTCACAGGAGTTTGGCACATAGTTCCTAGTTCACAGTTTCAGAAATTGTTTGTAGTCAGAGATTATACTCGTCTGGACTCAAGACTTCACGAAGAACTGAAGAGTGAACAGAATACCGTAGTCTTGTATTGTCATGGTAAGAAGTATTAAGAAATGGCTTCAACCCTTTTTATCTTCCACTGCCGGGTATGAGTCTTCCCCTGAAACTAGGGGGGTCTGGGGAATAATCAACCATGTTGCTCCAATTTTTTTATTTTTATTTGAAGAGTAACAAGCGTGCAAGCTATCTGATATAGGGTAGTTACTGCAGTGCATGGGCATCTGACCTCAAACAGGAATAAAATCTGAGGTCGTACGTAGCTGCGTCGCTACTCCTGAAAACCATACGGTCGTCTCGCATACAAGTGTACATTATAACCACAATAAAAAATTTACATTCTCCATGACGGCCTGCTTCTTTTGTATCGATTTTATATACGGTTCAATTTTTATTCCACATATACATTTCTTGATAGGTGGTAGAACTATAATTCGCCCGGGAAGGACCACCGCTGCGCGCATAATCTGCCGTGAAGCAATTCTTTCGGCTTGAGAGTTGTGGTTATCGGGTACACTTACAAGCGAAGGAAACGGCTGGAGATGTGACGTATCTACGTTCTACCTCAGATAGGGCGTCAGTCTTATTTCAGGTTAAACGTGGCTGTCCTTGGGCTGTAGTACATTCCACACTTTTATTCTGGGTTGCTATATAAGATATATATGGTGTCATTATCAACCGGTCTCCTCTCAAAATGAGAGGGGTCAAGCCATAGACCACGCTGACCAAGTGCGGATTAGTAGAGTTCACACACCTTCAAGCACTATACAGAGAACTCTCAGGTATGCAGGTTTCCTCACGATGTTTTCCTTCGCCGTCAAATCAAGTGATAATTAATATCTAATAATAACATAACTTCGAAAAATCATAATTGCGTTCGGATTCGAAGCCCGGACTCCCTGTGCGAGAGACCGGAATCTTAATCACTAGATTATCACTGCTCATGGTATAGCTGGTAATAATAATCGTTTAAAATGATCTTATTATTGCCAACTATAATTTTTTAATGCGATATTTTAAGGTTTAATGCGATGTTTCAAGTTTTAATGCGATGTTTTAAGGTTTAATGCGATGTTTTAAGGTAATTCCAGTCACAGAGGGACCCCGCATCGCCTGCAGATGTACAAAGTTTTTCAACAGTTAGACTATCATGTAATAACTTTTGACTATCGAGGTGAGACTTTCCTACTATACAACTATCGTTGACGCGCCTGGTCCCTCCCTGTATGACACGAAGAGGGCTCCGTGTTCCATCCCCGGCCAGACAGACATCTAAATGATGAATTTAGATTTCTGTTTTGGGTCTGGGTGTTTGTGTACTCGTCTCGTGTGTTTCCATGGCACCAAGGGCACAAGGTATCCTAGTGTGGGGCTATGATTATAGAAATTGTAATCAAAGAATATAAATTAACCAATTGTACCTTAGGATTTGTCACCGATATATCGATATACCGAATACCGATATACCGAATGAACCAATTATACTAAGGTACAATTGGTATTTTTTTATGTTTGAAGAGTAGCAAACGAGCATGCAAGCCACCTGATGTTAAGTGGCCACTGCACCCCATGGACACCCACATGTAACAATAGACAAAACCGGAGTTCTATCTGAGGTCGTACGCAGATGCGTCACTACTCCTGAGGACTAAGATGGTCGCCTCGCTGAGAGTATATCTGGCAACCGCACCTCTCCAACCGAAACATAAGAATTGCTTCACGGCGGATTACGAGGGTGGCGGTGGTACTTCCCCGGACGAGCTATAGCTCCTTAAAACTATAGTTTTACCACTTTTTGTCCTAATCCCGAAGGTTACCTGGAAAAAATCGCTAATTAGCGAAAAGATGGCCCTTTGTACTTATTTTGTTACTTTTTAAAGTGGCTTTCTGTTAATTTTAATATCTCGGTGTGAAATAAAGTGTTAAATAAATAATAGGTTACGGCGATTCAACACACATAAGGCCTACAGAGAAGGGCTTGGTGGAAGATACGTTCCACATATACTCCTGGCTGATGGACACTTTCAAGGATGACCAGAAACCTACCGTTATCCTGTGGGGCCATTCAATAGGTAAGGTAACATAACGATGATATCTCCGGTTTAATATGTCTCAATTTATTTGATGACAATGACAACTGTAGACAAATTGATAGGTGGTACATTTCATCTAGGGAGGTACCACCGCCGGCTTCACAATCCGCCGTGAAGCTTCTCGTGTTTCGGTCGGAGAGGTGTCGTTGTCGTATAGTTACAAACAAGACGACCATCTTGGTTCTCAAAAGTAGCGACGTATGTATATACGTTTTCAGATAGGGATTCTGTCCTGTTTGAGCTTAATTGTGGGTTGCAATGACCACGCTTAAATGGACCACCTGACCGGTTAAGACCACTTAATGACAAGGTATCCAAGCTTGTATACTACACTTCCAACTTAAAAAAAACAAAAAGGACATGTTTACAAAACTAAATCTAAGTTAACGTCTAAGTTACTAATTCACATCTAACCTCAAACATAGCTGAATTCCTATCTAAGGTCGTACGTAGATGTGTGACTACTCTTCAGGACGCAGACGGTCGTCTCGGTGTGAGTATACCCGGCAACCGCACCTCCAACCGAAACAAGAATTGCTTCTCAGCGGATTGTAGGGCCGGTGGTTATAGCTCCCCAGGTGAACTATAGTTCTGTCACCTATTAATATCTCAGGTACTTCAATCGCATCGAACTTAGCAGCGCACATGTCGGAACTGTGCCGGCGCGTGGGCAGGCCTTGCCTCCCACTCCCCGACGCGCTGGTCTTGGAAGCACCCTTCAACAACCTCGCTGAAGAGATCGAGAAGCATCCGTTCTCCAGGGTGGGTATCGGTATTAACATTGCAGGTGCAAATGAATCAACTTGCTGTGACCGTTTTGACTTTCGAAGCAGAGATAGTCTAGTGGTTAAGATTCCGTCTTCTCACATTGGGGGTTCGGGGTTCAATTGTCAGCACCGGTTCGATTTCGAACACTCATTTTTCACATGGCCTTCGACAACGTTTTATTGGGAATTTGATGGAGAGTAGAGCCTTTGGCCGGCAGTGACCAGTTAAGATCAGAAACTGTTTGCTATTGTTTTGCTGTTGGTACTTTTAGCAAATCGAACTTACCTATAATTTCCCTCGTCAGCTCGTCTCCTGGCTGCCCTATTACAAGGACTCCTTCGTCAAGCCCTACACAAACTCTTCGGAGTACACCCTGACCACCGACCAGTACCTAATCTCCGTTACAGAGTTACCCATCATGATCCTGCACTCCAAAACGGATAAAATAGTACCTTTTGAGTTGGGAGTTAAGGTACATACAATTGGTCAATTTAACTTTTTCTACAGAAACGCATTTAAAAGTTAACGCTTCCCACACTTTGGTTGGTACAACTATAGTATTTTTTTTTTTTTTATTAGCAAACGAGCGTGTAGGCCAGCTGATGTTAACCTCTAACATCTAAGACACTGCAGTCCATGGATACCCATATCTAACAGACTGAAGTCCTATTTGAGGTCGTACGTATATGCGTCACTGCTCTTGAGGACTAAGATGGTCGCGTCAGTGTAAGTGTATCCGACAACCGCTCAACGGGAGAGGTACCACCGCCACCCTCATAATTCTTGTGTTTCGTTTGGAGAGTGCTTTGCTGCTCTGGGTCTGGGTATTTGTGTACTTGTTTTTGCACGTGTCCATGACATCCACGGCATAGGGAATCCTAGTGTGGGGCTGTGTAGCAAGCGGTATTTATTTATTTACAGTTACATTTGTCCATGAGCGGCAGAGGACTGGGAGTTTGGGAGGGGGTGGGAGGGCGGTCTTTGGGCCGCTGTTGCCACTTCACAAAAAACATCAAATATTGCATGCTCGTTTGGTAGCTTAAAATCAAAAGTTGATTTCCCCTTGTATACTTCTGGACCAGCAGATGGGCTGCATCTTTTGCTTTGGTTGGTTGCTTACAGCTGCATGATTGCATAGCGGAGTCGCGGATGGCGGGCGGTGGTCGCTTGGAATTTCATACCTTCGACAGAGGCCACATCAACTTGTACGAGGCCCCGGACTTGCCTGGAGTCGTTGCGTTAGTTTTCATCAGCAACTCATTACTGTCAGTGGGATCACGAACAAAGGTCCAAGACAATCATGCTGCCCTTTCTGGTTACGATTTAAGAGAATTTCCCCAAAAAATTTTACCAAAAATGACTTAGAGAAATTATATGTTCTATAAAAATATATAAGCAGTGATAGCCTAATTGTTAAGATTCCGGCCTCTCACGCTATTGCTTTCATTAAATGCTAATACGCAAATAACCTTGAAAAATCAGAGGTGCGTGCGGTATCGAACCCCGGGCCCCTGGCATTTAAGGGTAGAATTTTATAGCTAATACACACTTAACAAGAATCGCTCGTTCAAATCTAATGTTAGCAGTGACAAGCATTTTATTTTTTTATAACAACTTAAAGTTTTTTATAACTTTACAGAAATTTTGTAAAGCGGATAAGATAGAAGGAATGAAGAAACTTTTCTGTATGTACTAAAATTGTCCTGTCATGAATATTTTGTTTGTATCAGAGAATTGGTATATTAAAAAAAATACTTTAAAAAAACGTGTTCATTCACTCCACCTGTCCATACATTGAAATCTTCTTTAATTCACTTATAATTTTTTTCAACTGATAAAAAAAGGTTCTAAATTCGGCTAAATTTAATAAAAACCGCCTTGAAAGGAAATGAATAAAATAGTATAATCCACAAACATCTATTTAAATTAAGTTTATCAATGTCAATTAAGTCAATTTCTATAGACTCGTTAATGTTTACTTTAGGCACTATCAATTTAGTCTCAATCTGAAGTATATAGATATGCCGTCAAATAAAATTGGTAAGTAGTAAAGTAGGTACCCAGTCGTAGTAAGTATCTACGAGACTTCGTCGGTTTATCCGATATTTATATGACATTTTCGCAAGCCCGATTTAATTCACACATACTATATATTTTTAATTTATGTGTTGCCCTATCTATCTACTAATTTTACCCATTTAATAAAAGATACATTGTAACATAGGGAAAGTTGCGCGGCATCCGCTGACATTACTTTTCACTAAATGGGCGCGATGGATTTAGCCGCCAAATGTTTACAGCTGTTTTTCTAGCATTATTAGCCCGCTATCGCTCCTCTAATAAGATATATAAGTATATAATCAAAGTTTAAAAAATAACGTTTTACTTATGGTAATATCAGGCAGTAGCCACTTGTAATGGCAATAATAAAAATAAATAGGTCAGTAAATTTACACTAATTTGGAGCTTATATCCTTGCTATAGAGTTTGTTATCCTTCGGAACCAGTATTTATGGGTCATCGAAGGTGATTTCAGTGTTCTTTATTTAAATTGTACAAATTGAACGTGATATTTTTGTGTTTTATTAGGGTTCATTCTTTAGAACGTGTATTTTGAAATTGTGTTGCGTTATTTGCTAAATACTTAACAAAGTTAGGTATTTTGGGAAATAATTTAGACAAAAATGTTAAGTCTGAGGTTAAGTTTGCATTTGTCTGTATTTCTTTTATGTTCAAAGAGTAGCAAACGAGCGTGCAAGCCACCTGATGTTAAGTGGTCACTGCATCTCATGGACACTCACGTCTAACCTCCAACAAGACTGAAGCCACATCTGTCGTAATACGTAGATGCGTTACTACTCTTGAGGACTAAGACGTTTGCCTCGCAAGTGTGCCTTGTAAGTGTGCCCTACAACCGCACCTCTCCAAACGGAACACAAGTATTCCCGGCGGATTATAAAGGCGGTGGCGGTATCTCCCCTGTTAAATTATAGTTCTACCACCTGTCAAATTAATATAATGAATATTGTAATTAAAACACAGAAACACCTTATACATAGATGCATAAGTAAAAAAAACCTTTAGTTAAATTTCTATAGAAACAGTACAGAAACAGATTATTATTTATTAAATTTAGATTATTATTACTTTTTTTTTACGGTACGCAGTACGTAAGCAGTTCTAAAAATCTAAGTTGCGTGCATCCTTGCGGTAGAACCCTGGACCACCAGTATGAGATACCAGAATTATACCACTAGACAATCATTGCTTTTTAACGAATAATAATATCCACAAATTTAAAAAGATTTTATAATTAACGCTTTAAATCATACTTTCTGCACGTTTATTATTACCAACATTTTTATCCAAAATATAAGTACATCTATTATATTGTTTTTTTTTTCAGAATAAAAATACGAATATATATTATTAGCAATTATTTTCTCAAAATGTAAGTACATCCATTATTAGCAACACCTTTTCCCCAAACACATTTTTTAGTCAGGTATTTGATCTAATACGCACTAAATAAGTTCATACAGAACCTGTAACAAAAAGCCTGAACCTACCGTGTATAACACTAAGCGAGCTAATAAATCTTGTCGATTAAGAGCGAGCCGCACGGTAGCTGGCAACGTTATTTATTGTCTGTGGCCACCGCTGCGGGGTCCGCAACATTTGGCGCCAAATGTAATTGTTTAAATACTTTTTTCTTTTTGAACGTTTTTGTATAGCATAGAAATGGCATAGAACTTTGGTTGTCGGGTACACTTACAAACGAGGCGACCGTCTTAGTCCTTAGGAATAGTAACGCATTTTCGCACGACCTCACATAGAACTTCAGTCTTGTTTGAGGTTCTATGTAAGTGGCCATGGGCTGTAATTACCACTAAACATTAGGTGGCTTCAAGTTCGTTTGCTACTCATTTCACATATATATAGTAGATTAGTAGATATATATATATAATTTAATCTACCACTAGTGCCTGTCAATAGTTTCTCCCCGCTACCGCAATTTCGCCGTGATCACGACCCATGCACTGGGTACTAAATATCGGCAATTAAAATAACCGCTTTACGCGAGTGCCTCTGTCTGTAAAATGTTTAACGCCCCTGTTCATTTAACAAGTGTGAATCGAATATTTCTTTATGAGACCGAGCGCTTCTTACAATGAAACGGAAACGAACCAATACTTGATTGCTATAAAAATAATATTATCTACGCCATTACAGCTTAAAGTGTTCGTGTTTCTTTTGACTTCACACGCTACCATATCATCAACTCTCTACTGTCTCACTGCTGGGCACGGGTTTCTACCTACAACTGAAGGAAGACTGGGGCATAGCCCACCACGCTCCATTGCGGATTGAGGGGTTTCTATAAGTATCATCATCCATTCATCCAAGATCATCATCATCGTCATCTACTCATTTCTGTCACGAAGTCACTGTCTGTCTGGGGCCACCACGCCCCAATACGAACTAATGGGGATTCCAAAAGAATCGTCATCCATGCATCCATTATCGCCATCATCATCATCTTTTTCTTTCTGTCCCACTGCTGGATACAGGTCTCCTCTCAGAATGAGTGGCCCTAGTCCATGTAGAACAAGTGTGGATTGATACACTTCACACATCTTCGAGATCTTTTAGACACCTCTCAGGCATGTGAATTTCTTCACGACGTTTTCCTTCATCGTCAGAGCAAGTGATAATTAATATCTAAAACGCGCATGACTTTGGAAAAATTAGAGGTGCGTGCGGGATTGGAACCCAAGACGCCTAGCGCGATAGCCCGGAATCATACCGCTTGCCTATCACTACTTATAGCCTTACTTAATAGCATTATTTTTAATTTTTTTGGAATTAACAAACGAACGTGCAGTCCGCCTGTAGACAAGTGGTCACTGCCGCCCATGGACAACTGTAATAAATCCCAAGCGAATTGCAATAATACCAAAGGTCGGCTAAAGACGAGTTCCTGCCACTGAGGACATCCAATTAACAAGCATTACGATATTTTCATATTCGAATCGAAATGAGAACGACCTGCCTGCCAGGCCTCTCATACCCTATGGCACTACTGCACCACGGGGAGGGAGGGATTATTTGGGTTTTAGGGTTCCCTCTTTGCCCGAGCTTATTCTCTAGGACATGGATACCTCCCCGTGACTGTTATATTTACACACACCACATACCACAACATTAATATTTACACATACAACAATATTTATTAAAATAACATAACATAATGGTCATTTATACAGTCGCGCCAATCCCACTGTTTAGTCGGTGGCTTTATTTTCATATGCCGTCCTTAAGCTATGCCTTTACATACCATAACTATTTTTCGACTTATGGCTAAAAACGAGGGTAATTTAAATTGGCTATGTAATAACTAGACGCCATATGCAAGAGTTTGAGAAATCGAAAGCAGATCTAATAGAGGACTCTCAAGTGGTGATATTTTTAATTCGTATTTTACTGATTACGAAAATCTCAAAATGTCGAAATTGGCTCGATGTTGGATAATGTTAGCTTAAGGACGGGGGACTAATGCTTAACGCTTTCTACACTTATAGTCCCACACTAGGATTTCGTGTCCTGGATGCCATGGACATTAAGACGAATACGCAAACACCCAGACCCAGAACAAAACTAAATCAATTGACAACACCTATATTTTCAAATCTCACAGCAAAACAAAAACAAAAGTCACACTCTTATCCCTTTCTTTTGACAGTATTGTTCTTTTTTCTATATTGCCAACATCCAACCGACGAATCCTCCCTCGGTGTTCCCCACCAAAGGTTCTTCTCATGGTGTTGCCAACAATCCATCATATGGATGTCGGCTTGACCGCCATCGAACCCGGAACCTTTTGCGTGTCAGACTGATACCACGACTGATGACATGATGTAACCACTGCGCAATGCGGATCCTCAAGGTAAGACTACTCACCTGTTTCAAAACATTATTAAAAAAAGTATGACCTTTATTCCCTGGACTTAAGACTTCGAATAGATTGATTTAATGCAATGTTACTTATAAACGAATTATTAAAGGCACACGTCGAGAAACTATAGAATTTTTCATCGAAAACCAACTCCAAAATGCGCTTCGCAAATGCATTTATTAAATTTCTAAACCTTAATTCCACGCAATAAGTTATTTAATAGCCTGTTTCGTAATTTTATGGATAGTTTTGATTTTATCACCCCTGCCAAGGAAGCGTGAAATAGAACAGTAGGAGTAGCTCTTCAAACGATTTCTGAACGCAATCTCGCCACATGGCGGTATGAAAATGGCGTCCCGCGGCGAAAATTGGCGCGAAATCTCGAGTGCGGTTGTAATGTTTGCAGATACGATATTAGTTCCCTTTTGTTGGTTACGGTATGGAATAGATATTTACAGTTTTAAACAGTCTTAATTATCTGTTTTTTTTATATTTATAAAGTAGCAAACCAGCATACATGTCACCTGATGTTAAGTGGTCACTGTAGCTCATGGACAACTATAACTAACCTCAAACAGGACTGAAGTTCTATCTGAGGTCATACGTAGATGCGTTACTATTCCTGAGGACTAAGATGGTCGCCTCGCTGTAAATGTGTCCGGCAACCGCACCTCTCCAAACGACACACAAAAACTGTCTCCCGACGGACTATGGGGGCGGCGATGGTACCTACTTAACCGGATGAACTATTGTTCTACCTCCTCTCAAAAGTGTGGGGTTCGAATCTTGAATTTTTAAATTGATCTTCTACAAGAACTTTCCCTCTTCTTCGTCACCTTTGAGAATTTAGAAAGAACTCTCAGATTTGGGTTTTCCTCACGATGTTTTCCTTCAATGTTGAAACAAGTTATACTTAATATATAATACACACATAACTTCAAAAAATCAACAGTGGCCTAGTGGTCAGATACTTTTGCCAGTGTGGTAGACTATGGCCTAACCCTTTTCAATCTGAGAGAAGTCCCGTACCGTGCAATGGAACACCAATAGGTTGATGATGATGATGATGACCTTCATCTCCGTCATCTCATTACTAGTCTGGAGAACGCCTAGAGCATACTTCACCATGCTGCTTCAAAGCGGATTGGTGAAGAAACCGGTAAGTGGCCAGCTCTTGTCGGATGTTTTAAAACCGCCCGCAAGGCCTCCGACAAGATCTAACGAGCGCTAGCCCATGATAACAACCGGAACCGACAGCTCAACATGCCCTCCGAAACACAGAAACGCACATGATATTTAACCATTAGCGGTCACCCATTCAACTCCGGACCCCGCCCGATGTTGTTTTAAGTTGTAGATCGATTACGATCTGCGCAAGCCGCTTCATATTTATCTTTACAGAAGTTTAATTATTTAAACGGCAGAGGTGTCCGTCAATTTGTATGCCTTGCTGTCTTCAGTATGAATGTTTCGAACTACGATTTCCATTTCCTTTTATACCAACAATTAACATAGTCGATGCGGGGTACTATTCTAAAACCGCGCCTTATATTATAAAAGTATCCATAAATAATAAATGTAACAGAATCTACTTTGAACTTGCATTTTGATTTTGGTGTGGTAAGGTAGATTCCCATTTATGAGATGTTCCATCTTAGTCCTCAGGATCTCTTCAGCAACGCATGTGTGGTCGACATTATGCAAGATTGTTGTTCAATACGAAATTGTTTACGAATGTCTGATCCTGACAAAATCCCAATGTTTTAGTGCTATCCCGAAATCCATCACATCCGAAATGGCTACACCTTCCTAGTTAAGTAATATAGTCCCTCATTAAGTTTGTTCTCCAAATCCCATATTAAGAACCATAATTTAGGAGAAAATCTCTAGGGAATGTATAAGACATCCAAAGGTGTACGTACCCTCCAGGTTACGTACCCTCAACATCTCTGTTGTGGCTTGTATAACCTACGTAATTATAAAACCTATCTATCTACAAATATCTAAAATTTTAATATTTGCCTGTAACTTTCCACAAAGTTAAACTTGAACATTTCTTAAACATATTTAATGTGTTAGAACCTTTATGGTACGGGTCACAGGTATTTATACCTTATAACGAAGTTCCCAAACTTTTTCGTTTCACAGCGCACTTTAGAATCTTTCAGCGCCAACTCGAGCGAGATGGTGCAATGACACTAAATAGGCAGAAACATTAAAATAACCACATTCTGAGGGTCACGATGTATTATTGACAAAACTTTTGCGACTTTCATTTATTTTGTTACAGTTTATCATAGCAAACAACAATATATGTTGTTCGTTTTGAAAGAAGACTAAACGGGAGGACTATACGGCGCCCCTGTTCACTCTCTATGGCGCCTCAGAGGGCCGCGGCGCACACTTTGGAAACCCCTGCTTTATACATCGGTATAAAACTATTGTGTGTTGGTTGAATCGGTGCGGTAAGAGATTGATAGCAAGATACGTCAAATAATTTAATTTTTTTAACTATTGTCTGTCTGTACACAATAATCTTGTAAAATACTGAGTCGACTTGGTTTTTGGATTTTTATTCAGTTATATAGTCAGAGATATAGTTCGAAAGGTGTTACCACCGCCGCTCTCACAGCCCGCCGTAAAGCAACTCTTATATGTCGGTTGGAGATGCCAACCGCATCAAGTACACTTACAAACGAGACGACCACTTCAGTCTTCAGGAGTAGTGAAAATACAAACATACATACATTTAAACATTTTTAAACGTGAACAGTGACCATAATTTTTATTTCTAATAAAACATGATAAGAATATAAACTAGACAAAAAATAATCATAAGAAAAGAAATCACAATTTTGACAATTACTTTACAAGTCATTTTGTAAAGTAGCCATTATGAAAATGAAATGCCCCCGGCCATGGGTAATCGTAATAATGAAACGGGCAGATTTAAACGCCGGGGATTCATTAAGCAAACATTTTATATTTTATCTGTGGCCGAAATTATTTCGCGCCCAAATTGATTAAGATAGAATTGCTTTCTAAGAAAATTTGGAATTTAATATTTTAACGTTAAATCGAGTCTTTGCGGCAATGAAAACCATAAATTTGATTGAATAATATATTATAATATATTGCGGTTATAATATATAGCGAGACTGACGGTATATTTCCATTTATTATATGTAATAAATAGTCTCACCCGTTACATTACTGTCCCACTGCTGGGCATATGTGTCTCAGACTGAACATTACGCCATTGTCTTCCACGCTGGCCAAATGCCGATCGGTAGTTACGAAGAACTCTCAAGTGTATAGACTTCCTCGCGATATTTTAGCAAATGATAATTAATTTCTAATACGCACACACCTAAGTTTGGAAAATCAAAGGTGCGTGCAGATTCGAACCCTTTTTAATTTCTGTACAAAAACGCTTTCCACACTCATAACCCTACAGTTGGATACCCTGCGTCATGGATGCCATAAATACATACAAAGACAAGTACAGAAACACCAAGACCAAGACAGAAATCAAAATTCATATAGACATCTGCTTGGCCGAGAATTGAATCCGGCACCCTCTGCGTGTCAGACCGGTATGGTAACGGCTAGGCCACGCGGTTTACTGGGCGTGTAGGTAATTATCAACCTCAAATAGGACAAGAGTCCCATTAGAGATCAACCATGTTTGCGTTGCTGTACCTGAGGACTAAACTTAGTGCTAATTAGCACGCATCATTACTGCAACCCTTTTTTGTCCCACTGTTGGGCACGGGCCTCCGCTCAGAATGACCATGGTAGTTTCGACCAGGGATGTACCACCGCCGCCCTCACAATCCACTATAAAGCAATTCTTCTGTTTCGGTTGGAGAGGTGTGATTGTACGGTAGGTACACTTACAATGACCCTCTTCGTCCGCAGGAGCAGTAACGCAACTACATATGACATCAGATAAGACTTCAGTCCTGTTTCAGCTTAGATGTAGTTGGACATGAGCTGCAGTGACCACTGAACATCAGGTGACCCGCACACTCGTTTATCCCCCTTCTCATATATAAAAATCTCAATTGTTACAACAACCTTACAAACCAGGAAGGACCTTTGAATGATTGAACTCTGCAACCTAGTAAGTACGCACACGAATTTGAATATTACCTCGCCCCCGCATTCGCCCATAAATCATAAATATACCATTATTTATTACCGATTCAATTTCACCCACGCGCCACCATTGTTTATCCTTACATACCAACCCATATAGAAGTACCATGTCATGAATACGAGACAAAAAACATCTCTTGGACTTTTAAATAAAACAAAAGAGACTAGAAGACATGTCGTTAAAACAATTGACTCGCCACCGCTTCCGAACGTCACATCACTAGCTTGAATGTACGCCATTTTGAATTCTCGGATCCGCAGACCAAGAGCGCGTTTCGTTCTCGCCGAGCGAGAGTTAGCACCATTCGTAGTGATGTGAAGGAAAGTGGTTACATATTTATAAAATGGAATCGATTTTTAACCGAGCCAATGGTTGTGCGCGCCAAGAGAGGCGGGATGCGGACGCTCCGGCTCCACCCTAGCTGTTGTCAGATCAACGTCTCTGACGTTTTTTGCTCATTCGCTCAGCGTCCGCCGACGCGAGTGGATGTCTGTTTAGACTCGTTGGGATGCGTTGCAGGTTGGGTTACTTTTCTTTTTGCAGCTTTATGTTGTATATACAAGATTAGTTAGCAGCTTAATTTTAAAATATACACATTCCTTGACTCAATATAAATTGCACTATGGATTATTTGCTTATACAGACAATAACAAGCATTTCTGAAAAATCAAGTGTCTACATAAATGTTTTAAATATATCTTATATAGGAACTTCATTGATGGATATAATTAAAAAGGCATATTTTCGTGGCTGTTAATTATCATTTTGTATAAAACTAACAGTACGTTTAATCATTGTGCCAGAGTACCAGAGTGCAAGAAGAACGTTTAATTTTAAATAGGGTAAACTCTACAAAGATTTTTTAACGTTATAAGGTTGTGATATTAGATGATTAGCAGTCATAAGTCCTTTTTTTCTTTGTGGACTAGCAAACGAGGGTGGACACCCATATGTAAACTCAAATAAAACTGAAGAGGTCGTACGTAAATTAGCCACTACTCCTGAGAGCTAAGATAGTTACCACGCTATGTGTGCCCGGCATCCGCACCTCTTCAACCGAAACACAAAAATCGCTCCACGGCGAATAACAAGGACCAGAAGTAGAAGTGCTTTATGTTTTGAATATGATAATTTTGTTCACAATTAAACCGAAATTATATACGAAAAATTATACGAAATATGGAATTTACTTCACTCAGGAAATGCTCATAGAATTTGATAACGATGTATAAATATCTCTTAGCAAACCAATGTATTTTCCTAAACACGATATAAAAACATTTAAAAAGGGATATGTGACAAATATTATAAATCGTGAAATAATAAGCAAAGTACTAAAATAAAACTAATAATTAATTAGTCATATACCATCGTAGTCCTCAGGAGTAGTAACGCATATGCGTACGACCTCAGACATAGGGTTTTGTTTGAGGTTAGATGTAGGTATCCATAGGTTGCAGTGACCACTTGAAATCAGATGGTCTGCACGCTCGTTTGCTTCTCTTCAAAAGACGTAACAGTTATTTTTTAAATAAAATGAATCTAAAATTGTAAATTACTATTTAAGTTACGAATATTTTTTACTATTCATATACAATAAATAAAGATAGATTCTATTTAAATATATCCAACTCTACC
>DWKL01000690.1:0-17427 GCA_018249415.1 Phareas burnsi | reverse complement strand
TACTCACGATTTGCGGTTTTTGAATTGCCTATATTTCAGCCCAGTTGCATGGGCCGTGGTCACGGCGAAACGGCGGTCAGTTTCGCGATAATATTAGCTTAAAATCATATGTATGTACCTGAGTGTTTTTATGTGAGAAGATTAGCAAACTAGTCAATGTCTAACCTCAAATAGGACTTAACTCGTTGTAAGCCCACCCGACAATTGAAGCTCTCTAAAACAAGAATTGCTTCACGGCGGATTGTGAAGGCGGCGGTGGTATCTCCCTAGACGAACGATATTCCTACCATCTATAAAAAGTTAATGAAAAATGGGTTTTTATCCCTGATATTATTTCATGATATTTTACAAAGCTTAAATCACTGGGTAGATGAATAGCGGTGGAACCGATAATTTTCTCGCGAAGATAGAGCTTTATGGAATACCGAGTACAAAATGACCGCCGTTTTGTCTATTCACCGTCTGTCTAACTTTTTAAGCTATTTCTTATGTAACATGTCACGAAATAACATCAACTATAATAACCCGGATATAGTACATTCTACAAAGCACAATCATAGCTGCAGCAATTTTTTTAACGCTCGATCAATCCACTTAGGATATTAAGCATTAACCGATTTCAATGAGATTTTTTAATGAAGGTTCGATAAACTTTATCGGGAAACCCGATTACGGGATAGTGTTAGTATAATATCTTTTTTTTAGGAATATAACATCCTCAGGGAATATTCACTTGAAACTTGGGATGGTGAACGCATTGGCGAGTTTTATTGGTAGATAAATACATAAACGAACTGTAAACCAACCGTATCATAGTTTATTCTGAGAATTTCCTGACACCGAATTCAAATTATGATCTAGCTTAGCACTAAGGTGCGTATTGGAATTTACGTACCTTTTCGGCTGTAGAACGCAATGAACGCTCACATTTTGAAAGTTTGTTCCCATAACTGGGAAGTTTAGATTTGTAAGCCGTACATTTAATTTACATAAACTCTCGCAATTGGTTATATTAGAGCTACGTAGCTAGCAGAACGTCGAACACTCTTCTAATTAGACTTATTTAGCTCGTACAAGCTACCTTACACAGCTTTATATTGGTTAAGTAATGAATTACTGGATATTTCTGGGTCGAATTAAATGCATGAAGTATCTATTAAAAATACAGCGTAATATAACCAGAATGGTAAATAACAAGACGTATACGAAAAATTGTACATTTAAAAGAAGCGATAATCGATTTGCTGTCCGCTGACAAAGCTGGATAATGGCAAGCTCGCTTCCGTGCTTCTAAGGGCACGTTAAGTTGTCGGCCCCAGTTGTCATTGGACACCAGTCGTTTAACCTTATCCTTGTGGATAGTTTGAAAACATCCGACGCGTGTTGACCACTGATTGGTGTCTCCACTAATCCGCATTGGAGCAGCGTGGTGGAGTATGCTTCAGTACTCCCCCAGTTGAGATGAGAGACCCGTGTCCAGCGTGGGACAAAAAAGGTTGCAGTCAAACATGACCATGAAGACGTGACAGTAAATTAGTAACCGGATTCATTTTACCATGGTGTTGGTGGAAGTTCATCGTTTAGTAATCGTGCAACGACCTTGCTCTTGTCCGCTTTTGTATCCGCGTGTACGAAACAACATAATAGTTAAGTATGTACATGAGAGGAGAATGAACTCTATCTCTATGAAGATAAAGCTCTCTTCCAAACGGCTATGAAAATGAGTGGCCTTAATGCAACTCACATAATATGCGCACAAGATGCAGGAGATATTTAGTTAAACAAGCGAAAGCGTGTACTTCACTTTTACAAATGTATTGGAAACATTAGGTACTTAGGTGACAATTTAACCATGTTGAATTCTTCGTGGATCCACTGTAGGGATACCGTCGGCATTTCTCTCTAATTGCACTTTAAAGGGCGTCTTTTTAATGCTTTCTGCATTCTAGCCCCATACTAGGATTCCTGTTCGTGGGAATATAGTAATTCTTGTTCCCCCGGAAGTATTAGGAAGGTGGTAAAACTATAGTTTGTTCGGGGTTCAACCACCGCCGCTCTTATAATTTTTGAAGTAATTCTTGTGTATTGATTGGAAAGGTGCGATTACCTACAGCGAGGCGCCCAACTTAGTGCTCAGGAGTAGTAACGCATCTCCACACATCTATCTATGGGCCTCAATTACCACCTAACAGGTGACCTGCATGTACATCTTACCTCCTACCCTACCTCTTACCGACCTCCTTGAGAATAAGCCCAGGCAGTGACGGTACCCTCGAGACCCGAATAATCCCAGACAAGGTTTAACAACTGCTATCCAATGATAATAATAATCGGGACCGATAGCTTAATGTGTCCTCCGAAGCACGGAAGCGTGCATTTAATTTAACCACAAACCCATCCAATACGGTTACGATCTCCCAAGTCGGGGGCTATATACCTTTCACGTTTAGAATTAATAGTAAGCAATGGTATACTGGAAACATGGATGTTTGAATAAAATCTCAAGCCGTGAGTGAGAACAATATAAAACACTTAAAGCCTATAGAGACCGAATGTCATTAAGAAGTATGGCGACATAACTGTGACGAGCGGCGGTGACTCAACACTCGAGTCGTGTAATATGTGACACAACTTGACGTAATTTGTATTTTAGTTTTGTTTGCTAATTACTTGCAAATAAATATCACCGTATAAGATAAACGTAGCGACACAATCAACGATCTATTACTGTCTCACTCCTGCTTAGGTTAGTTTACCACGCTTGTCAAACCCGGTTTGATAAACTTCTCGCACCTTTAAAAACTTTACGGAGAACTAACATCGTGTTACATTCACCGTTTAAGCAAGTGACAATTAACTTCTAATGACCAGGTAATATAAATAAAATACGAAATAATATTAATAAAATACGAAATAGGATTAATCTGTCTGGGATTTGAACCTTAGACCCACAGCGGGATATCCTGAAATCGTCATTCACACTGTGAAGCTATTATTGCTTCTCAATTTGTAAACACAATAATTATGTAACTTCAGGAAGATAATATTATTTACACTAGTGGTGGTCCAGTGGTCCAAATTCGACTGTAATTTATTAAATGTGTAAATTTTAATAATATCTAGGTTCTTTTGTTAAATAGTATATCCCGATAATCATGGCATTGTTGCACTAAATAAAAAAAATTTATCGTGACGGACTTCATAAAATGGCCAGCTCGAAATTCATTCAGACAAACTGACATTTTAGAATTCTTTGGCGGCAATACCTACTCTTCGCCACAGTTTGACCATAGATTAGATTATTATGTGCCAGGCGTTTCTATGTTGATGTTGATTGCTTGGCGTTGACAGTTTGAAGGTAAACAATTAATTTCAAGATTTTTCTTTCATTAATTGAATGCATTTGTACCATATATTTATTATACACAAATTATAGTTTTCTGCACTCCATCTCCATATAAACTTTGACTATGTCAAATCTCACAATCCTCCGCGCGCGCAAAATGCTTACATTGGGGTACAAAGTTTTCTCTTCACGTAATCTTATGTTAATCTTAAAAACATATACATGAATATTTCAAGTAACTCATAATTAAGTATTTTGAATAAATTAAACTGTAAATAAGTAAAATTAGATAAAGATCACGTCATTAATTGAGCCTGGCGCGCAATGGTACCGCCGCCTTACCTACCGCTTGAATTGGTTTCCGACGGCACAACTACCGCAACCACCCACTAAACACCGGAGCTGGTTAGAGGCTGTTATGATTGCGCATCTTATTGCAGTATTTTAATTAATATGATGACATGCTGCGCTTTTATAATCAGTCACCGGGAGATGTTTGATCTCCTAAGAATAAGTCCGGGTAAAGAGGAAACCCTCGAGGCCCGAATCCCCGCCTTCCCCCCATCTACGGTGCATTAGTGCGGTAGGGTATGAGAGGTTAGGCCAGGCCGGACGCACCTCTTTCGATTCGACTCGACGACACAACTATAACGTAAGGATTTTTTCGCAGCAACCGGTCCAGACTATCTATTTGTATTCGGCCACGACTGACACCGTTACTATTATGACAATGATAAACTTCCTACAAATGTCTCAGTCGATATAGAACGGGTATGACCAGTTCATTGCGTCGATATTGTAGCGAAATTTCCGTATTAGCCATTGAACATAGGAATAGTCTAGAAATGTCCTTGGGTATTTTTTTTGGGATGTCGTCATATTAAAATTCCTTAAAACTGCTGTCGCCTTGTTTCTCTTGTCAATTGACCGCGCTAGATGTTTCATAACTTAGTATATTGCTAGCAATTAGCAATAGTAACAAGCGTTTTCAAATTTATAAAAAAATCTCTATTCTTTTCTTAAGCTTAATTAGTTAATAATAATAGCTTTATTAGTTATAAACAAACGCTTTTTAAACTCATAGTTCCACACTAGGATACGTGTGTCGTAGACGCCATGGATACACACAAGACGAGTGCACAAACACCCGGACCCAGAACTGAAATTTAAATTCATCATTTAGATGCCTAGGCGGGAATCGAACCCGGTATCTTCGGCTTGTCAGACCGGTATCGTAACCGTTGCGCCATGCTGGTCGTCCGTTAAATTAAGCTAATGGTTAAGGTTCCGGTCTTTCACGTTGAGTGTCTGGGATTTGAATCGCACCTCTAATTTTTCGAAATTATATGCGTATTAGAGATTATTATCACTTACTTCAACGGTGAAGGAAAACATCTTAAAGAAACCTATATATCTGAGAGTTCTCACCATTTCTAGTTGATAGATATTCTGTGGTTAAACCTATTATTTATTTCGTAGAAATAACTGCTTAGTGTTGCAAAAGATTGTCTCTATTATTTCCATGAATGTATTATGAAATCATCAATGGATTGATTCGGAGAATTGACCAAAATTACCAGTAAATTGCATTTGTTTTACTGACTTGTCGATACGATATGAACGATAAAGGGCAAATAACGATTAAATCAAACACTAGAAATATTAGCCAATTTAATTTAATATATAAAAATGAATACATTCAAATAAAACATATACATAATGTAACAATACGTAACGTAATATTACGTCGCACGTAATGATTTCACTCCAAGAGTATTATTCCAAAATGTCGACCCATGAATTGTGGCCACAGCGAAACTGCGGTGGCGACAGAAATGCTTCTGGGCACTGACAGTAATTAAATCTAAGCAAAGAAGAAAACGAACTAGAAGTATCTAGAAGTACCTAGTTTCTTTCCATGTTTAATTACAATAAGAATAGATGAGTTGATATATAAATTATTGCTATTTGTGTTTGTATCTACTTCGACGGGGTTTTCCGTATCACTAATTATTATGTGTATTTGTAGCATGGCTCTATTTGTTTCGTGCACATGCTTCTGGTAAATGGGCCTTGACTGCTCCTTTATTGCCTTACATTTGATCCCTAGATATTTATTTCACATTGCATGAGGATCGAATGAATTTATTATTTACTATTGATATCATTTGTTATGTGTGTGATTGATGTCATATCAGATATTTTTTTGACATTTTTGTTCATTTTATATTAAAATTAATTAATCAAATTTCATAGGGTAATTGATCGTATTTTTGCAGTTATTTAAAATGTATTTTTAGTTTATATTGCATGAATCAATTTTGTTTTATGTAAATGTGTGTTTTACTAAATTTATAATTCCAACGTCCTTACGGGGTTCATGCAACTAAAAATAACTCAGATTCGACTTGGAAATTAAGTTGTGAAGATCTAAATGTATGTTTGAATAATACGATATAAATAGATAATGTTGGACAAGTGACGAGAGCATTATTAATAACCGTTTTGTTGTTTTACAAAAATATGGCATGTGTTACGATTCGTAATAGTTATTCTATTTTACACAACATTATGTAAGCAATAAAAAACATTCATGTAAAACTATCGTCTGTCTTAGTATACTCAAATTTCTCAAAGAGCCAAACCACCTATCCAGTAGGTACCTTCGAAATTTTCTATTATATAATTTTTTATTTTCAAAGCCTAGTCTTTTAGGACTTAAATTCCGACAACACGGATGATATAAATCACTGTATTAAACACGAGGATTTCCCCGAGATAAGAGTTAAAGATTAAACCAGGAAAATGTAATACCTATCTACTTGATTCAGTACTGATTGTAGGTTGAGTAAGACATTCGATATTTTTTATACCAACAGTAATAAAACAAATTCAAGTGCTTAATCCAACGATACTTTATATTTATACATTTGTCCCTTTTCTACTCAAGCAAGTTATATGATTTTATTCGTAAATTCAATGACTTACACTATTTACTGTTTCTGTGGACACGAGACCCGAATTCAATATTAGTTTTACACTTGTCCGAGCTGCAATATTGCAGTTTCGCAACTCGCCCTTGAAACGGCAATGTAACATTAAATTCCATTTCTCGTATTGGCTTGTAATTTATTGGTTTTCTAAGAATAGCTTGCTATTGGGAATTTGAAGTATGGCGCCAATCGCACAATTTATTGCTCGAGACTCCATTCGAAAGGTCTCTGCGACAATGTCTGTCTCTCCTTTCTTGGTCTACCGAGTTACAATACGCTTGTTACGTACCCTAAGCGATGCGAAAGTGTTGAAATTATTTAAATCAACAACTGTTTTAGGAACATTAGTATAAACATCTGTGTGACCGCTTCAGGGTAGTAGAACCTTTTGTTTTTTTTAGATTTGAAGCGTAGCAAACGAGCATGCAGGCCACCTGATGTTAAATGGTCACTGCAGCCCATGGACATCCACATCTAACCTCAAACAAAACTGAAGTTTTATCTGAGGTCGTACGTAGATGCATCACTACTCTTGAGGATTAAGATGGTCCCCTCGCTGTAAATGTCACCGGCATCCACACCTCTCCAACCGAAACACAAAAACTGCTTCACGGCGGACTGTGAGAGCGGCGGTGGTATTTCCCCGGACGAACTATAGTTCTACCACCTACCTTTCGAGATTCGACTTTATAGGGACCACCATTACGCCTATATCAGTCAATAATAACGTTAACGCTGCCGTGCTCTGGTTTGAAAGATGTGGTAAGGGTTATACACGTAAACGAGGCGTTCAATTTATTGCGGTTTTAAGTGAAGTGAGGAAAACACGAGAAACGGATCGACCGTTCAGCTAGGTAGTGATAGATTGGTCTGTTTGTGCACTAAGCGCTTGACTATTCACCGGTAAGATTCTGGTCTCCGCGCAACAAATTTTTCGCAGTTAAGTTTATTAGAAATGAATTATCACTCGCGTTAGCCGTGAGGGAGAAAATCCTACAAATCTGAGAGTTTTTTGTAAAGTTCTCGAAGGTGAGCGAAATCAACTAATCTGGAATTAACCAGCGCGGTGGACTATGACCTAACCCTTTTCATTCTGATAGGAGACCCGTGCCCAGCAGTGGGACAATAATGGTTTGACGATAATGATGACGAAGGAATTAATGTAAAATTCATTCTTATATTCCTACATAGTATATCTAGCAGTATGTCTCAGTACAGATGTCCTTATTAGGTGCAGTTAATTGGTCACGGAGATATAATCTTGCCAGTTGATGGACGATGAAGTGTCTTTTAAGTGGCTTCAAAATGCTCCTTCCTACTTCGAGACAATCGTCGTAACGCGGTTAGTTAATGTTGTTTCAAAGTAGTTCATTATTATATTTTTTGTTGTCCTGCTTATCAAGTTTTCGTTAACATTCGCAGTTCCGTGTTTATTTTTTGCTTCTTTGTTTTTCGTGACCATGTCAACGTTTTCAATAACCCTAATGTTATTAAAGATTTTTGGTTTTATTTCATTCGTTCGTTCGTTCTACGCCTTATTTATATCAAATATTTTTTGGCTTATTTATAAGCCTGATATTTTCTGTCAGTTGGGGATACATTCGAAAATGTTATGCTCTGTACCTTTGTCGATAGCTTCGATTTTAGATGATTGCATGACGTTTACGGCGTTGTGATTACATTAATGTTATTTGTTAATTACTTTAGTGTTATATGCACCCTTACATTAAAATAATCTTCAGAAATAACAATTATCAAAATATAGTTTAATTAGGAAGTATAATTAAGTTTTATTTGTTCACCATCTATTACTGTTTCTTTCTATTACTATATATTTATTTAGAAATACAATGTTTAGTACTAAAAAAACAAAAAACAAACTCTTTCTACACTCATAGCCTCACTAGGACTCCCTGTGTCGTAGGTGCCATGGACACACAACTAGTGCACAAACACCCAGTCCCAGAAAATAATTATAACGTTATCATTTAGATCTCTGCCGGTGCCTGCGGTGAATCGTCAAATACCCTCCTGATATATACATACAAGTGGATTTATTGATCTAATCGCTCTCTGCCAGGGAGCATTTTATCTTTTGATTATTATATATACTATAAAGATACATAACATTCTCACGTGAATCTCCATTACCTCAAAAGGAATGCAGTAAACCGATACTCAAAGCCCAGAGCCGTGATGTGGGTGTCGTGTTCATGGTGCCCGGCACAAAAACGGTGGTCACGGTTCGGGGGTCGCCGGAATGTAAGCGGAGACGAGATGCATCACAGGAGCACCCGCTCGTCCTTGACGGCTTCTTATGTTGCTTAACTACTTCAGTTGTTATGTATTTTTTGTTTTACATCAATACCAAGGAATTTTGTCTTGTTTGTTTTTATACGACTGGATGAAAATAAATGAGGGAGAATTGTATCGTTTTCAATACATATTGTAGTACTAGTAATTACTGTGAATGTTACTGGCTGTAATTACAATTATAGAAATACAAAACAAAGTTGACTTTAACTAACTAACTTTAACCATGTCTCATCTCTCGTGGTGTCAAAAATAGCGCAGAAAAATGAACAAAAGAATGCATAATCTTTATAATTAAGTAATTGTTCCTTTAAAATCGGTTTAGAGGATCAATGCTTGGTTTTGAAAAGGTAGCTTAGAAATGTACTTGTAACTAGATACATTTTTAACACGCCCATGCCAAATGAAGGTATTAAATGAAGCTTGAAGTTCGCAAACCTCATTAGCGAGCTATCTGATGAACAATACCATATGCAGGAGAGATCTAAAGATTCCTCGGCGTTGGCTGCATGGCGCGTGCGCACGTGGCGCCCTCCTTGTGCAGCGGACTAATAGGAAACATATGTTTCACTTCTCGTTAAGGTACCTATAATAATAAGCCGGGAAAAAGTTTGTAGAAGTATAGTCATTTGATATGAATAAATTCCTAGTCTGATGTTGTTTGTATGTCACTGGTTAGAGTAGGTACTTTGGTCTTTTAGCTTTATCTTACACTGTATTGCAGGCAGATCAACATTTAACTTTTTCTTGTCAGGTTTTCATATAAAATAACTCATTGGTGATTTATAAAATAAACTTACGAAATTGTCTGTTGCAAGAGCTTCGTGATTTTATTAAATAGTGATTCACGGAATAAGATTTAATGGCGCGATACAACTTTTTCCAAGCGATGACAAAAGTGGGTGCTTAATCCATAAAGTTTTATTTTTTGTTAAATTAAGTGATTTTTTTTAGGCTCAACTGAGCAACTAACCGAGTGGATTGATGACGTCATGTACTTTCTTTGATAAATGATGATGAAGTTATGCGAAAGATTCGTGATTCCATTAAATTATTAACGAATGGATTGTAACATAATTACTTTCTCTCTTCTTTCGCCTTTCGAACAACGATCGACTGTGGTTATCTTACAGACAACTCGAGTTACTTCGTGCCGCTTGACTCAGCGAGCTACATATATACATGATGCAGATTAAAAATTTAATTTGGGGATCGAATTGCATGCGAACCTTTGACGCTACTTAATAGAAATACAGATTAAAAATATAATTTAGGTGCTAATATTTCTATCGATTACTATTTTCAACTTATGGATTCTTACATATTTATTTTATGAATAAATATTTATTTTATGAAATACCCATTTAATTGCCACATATTACATCAGTCCTTATACAAAGGTATTTATGTAATACTTATTTGGTTATTAGTTCAAGTTACGTTCACTTCTTTAACTATGTAGTAGGTATTGGTCAGGTGACAGAGTTATGACTATGAAGGGCATTTATTATTAAGGGAAATTCAATAAACCTATTCAAAATTTTGTATTTATATTTTGAAAAGTTTATAAAAATTTTGAATACATTACCTTTAAATATGTTAAAAAAAATACTTCTCGCATTGGTTTAGGTCTTATTATCAAGTTAACTTAATGATTTATCTCATACTGTTAATAAATATTATTTTAATGTCAGATGCCCGAGCCTTTTTTGACAAACGCCTTGACTTCGTTGACTTTTTCTGTTAACAAGATGGCGTCCTTTCGTGACATTTGCATTTTGTTTATTGTTCAACCAAATTGGATTTTTACGTGGGGATTTTTTGTAATTTATTAGAATAACGAACATTGTTTCATAGAATTTATATCTTTATTTACTATTTTCTTAAATGAAATGTTTGTTATGACCTGTATATTTCGTCTCTTTTAGTGAACTTTTGATTTGTATTTGGTCTGTAAGATATATAATCATCATTGGTGTAATAATGCTGTAATCTTAATGTACAAAGCAGTAAATAATGTAAATAACATCTTTAGTAGTGAATACAAAGTTTAAGGAGTTACGTACCTACTACAAATGATAACGAATGAATGCGATATTTATTTGTATATTTTTAATTCCTTTAAACAAAAGGCTTATTTAAAAAAATATTGAAAATTTCTGAGAAATGAACAGAGTATTATTATGGCAACTCAATAAGTGTGTAATGTTCATATCAAAGGAATTACACTGACGGGTCAATGTGACTTTTTTATTTTCTTGAAAGTTTAGGAAGTATATTTAGATATTTCTTATGTTAGATATTTGTATTTCGTACGTCTTTTTACGATACTTCTACGTCATTTATTAAGTGTGTTATAAATATGAATGTAATAAGCTCTATTTTAAGCAAGATAATGACACTATAATGAAGACAAGACAGGTGGTGATGGCAGATAATTAAGTAATATACTAATTATTTAATTTAAATATGATCAGGTGAAGACTTCACTGCACTTAGCTTAACAAAGAAAACAAATAAACATTTTATTTGTAGAGTTTTCGTTGCTTTAAGATTATTTGGGGTGTGTGGCAAGCGGAGTGCATCAGGCTGGAAACAAAGAAGTTCTTTGAATGCTTTTTCGGTACTGCTCGCTTCATATAGTTCAAGTACCGTTTGAAATCCGCTTTTTGCGCTCATTTTACGCAGGACTCCAGTTTACAAATTAATGTTAATTAATTTTTCCTTATTATTAAGATTAATATCTTATTTTTACTTACAGTATCATTAGTTCATGCATAATAAATACAGCTTTACAATACAACATAACAAGTGTTAAGGTCACCATATTATGAACATAACATTTTGACGTTTTGTAATATCCATTTTTAACGTACATTTAAATATAACCTAGTTTGTTAATTGTGTAAAATGTACAATTTTAATTGTTTAAGAAGTATTAGCCTAGTGGTTAAGATTCCGACCTGTCATACTAGGGGCGCGGGGTTCGAACCCACACGCAACCATAATTTTTCAAAGTTATGTGCGTATTAGAAATTAATCGTTACTTGCTTAAACGGTGAAAGAAAAACATCATGAGGAAATCTCCCCGAGAGTTCTTTGTAAAATTCTCGAAGGTGAGTAAAGTCTACCAACCTGCACTTGGCCAACGTGGTAAACTATGGACTAACCCTTCCGGGACATTAATGGGTTGATGGTGATGACGATGATGTACAATTTTAACATTTATAAACAGTAAATTTAAAATTGGATTAAATACAAATTTTAGTGGTCAACTAGTGGTCATTAAGTAGCTTTGGTATTATTAAGTTTGAAATTAAAATAAGTGTAACAAGTATTCACAAAAATTAAACTAACTGGTACAATAACTGATTTTCCAGATTCTTACATGAATGATTTTAGTGTAATAAAATCAATTCTCCTTGGCTCCTTAAAGTGTTAAGAACCTCAACCCTACATTCTTTGAATAAACATGAATTGAATGACCGTTCGTCGGACCGTCAATTAGGCAGCTGGGCGATAATTGGAGACGCGGCCCGCCAGCCACTTCGGCAAACATTGGTTATTGGAGGCAATTGCTCCAAACTGTTTTTTGTGTGCCTTGTTCTCTTAATACAGCTTTATATATAGTACTTAAAAGGTGTAAGGGACTCACTGACATACAAGGCATTATTATTTAGTTTATAGATTAGCTTCAGACTATTTAAGGCTAACTGATCTCTAGTTAGTCTAGAGTAGAGTAGATAACTTTAAGACTAGTCGCAAACTCCTGATGACTTAATTTGAACGCCTCGTGTTCCAGTACCGTATTACTTGTTTGCCTTTTAAATGGTCGAAGGCCACTTACAGTAACTATAAATATACCTAATGAACGCTAAGACTTACCAATTTTATTTTATAGCATAGAAGTAAAAAACTAGCACCCAATTCCCGTGATACCGGCTGGCTATTCCCCTGGCAATTGCTGCCCATGGACATCTGTTCATCATCAGCATCGACCCATTAATATCCCTTTGCTGGGCACGGGTCTCTTCACAGAATGAGGGTTAAGTCATAGTCCATCGCGCTGGCTTAGTGCCGATTGGTAGACTTCACACAGTAACCTTGCAGAGAACTCTCCGACATGCAGGTTTCCTAGCAATGTTTTCCTTGACAGTTACAGCAATTGGTAATTAATTTTTAATATGCACGTAACTTCGAAAAATCAGAGGTGCGTGAAGGATTCGCAACCCGGACCTTCAGTGTGAGAGGTCGGAATCTTAACCACTAGGCTATCACGTGAGTAGCAAATAATACTGCCAAATCTCAACGGTACGTAAATAATTCCCAGTCAAAATAATAAAAGACAGACTGAATTAAAGACTTGAACTACGCCTCGTATTAAATCAAATTATTTCGTAAGCAATGCAGTAGATCGGATGGTCCATAAATCCCGTTAAAAGTCAATAAATAACCTGAACGGTTCCACTCGTCAGTGTGATGCGATGTGGGCCGGTGGCGAAACGCGATCTTTCTACGACTGTGCGTCTTCAGTTTGTCTGTTTTGAGGTTAATTTGTCTTTGAATTTGGTTGTGAATACTTCCTATAACGTCCTATAAATGATTTTATAGTAATATTAATAGAGGCATTCCCTTAAAGCTAAAATTATATGTTTGTTCGTTACTCTTATTATACAAAAACAAAATTAATCATTAAATACTTAAATTCTAACATTGCAACATAAATAAATATTTAAAAAAAATATTTTTATTTTCAAAGGAAGAAATGTTTTTAAATGAGATGTCATTTCGGAGAGACGGGATAGCGTTGACAAGATTAAAAAAATAAAAAATTCAATTGTTACAAAAACATAAACATAATTTCGTAAAACTAAACTAAGTAGGATGACAAAAGTATATTAGCTGTATCTAAATACTGGGTTAATCTCACACATCATAACCACCATACTCCTAAAACAAACCGTAACTCTATCTCTAATCTCACCATTCCTCCACTCATTCCATACATCCCGTAAACATAAAAAATAAAGAAAAAACAAAGGCAGACCAGATTGCATAGAACTATCCACGCTTCCTGTGCACCTGGGGCCGCCAGTAGCACGTGCGCGGGGTTTTTTGTTAACTCTTTACGTGTTTGTGTCGTGACGAGATGAACACGCGGCTCTCGGGCTATGCGACAGGGCTGTGCAACCTCTACATGTGATTAAGTCAGTAGATTTTACATAAAAATAACAGTATTATGAATATAATATTTTTAATATAATTATCAAACACCTTTCTCTGCCACCTACCATTCCTTACCTTTACCATTATCTACTCCTACTTTTTTCTTCTTTTTTCCCCATGTTTGCTATCCTTAGATTGTACGGAAAAGGCGCTACTAGCGACAAAGCCGTCTTTTGGTCACTACACTTGTTTAATTTTGTTTATACTTCTGTATTTTTTGCGGTATACAATGAAGTACATTTGTTTTGATAGATATATAAAAAGGATTTCAATTATTGTTGGGCTGAATTATTTATTATACTTATTGTGTGTAACTTTTGATTATAATCATTATTGTTAGCAACGGATATTATTGGCTGACACTTGAGTAAGACGTCAATTCGTAGGAGGGTACCATAACAAATAATGAGGGTGGTTTCCTGTAATTATGCACATCACCGCGTTTGGTATTGTGATGATCATCTACTTCGTTAGTATAAAGGGTGTAGCCGGTGTTAGCTATCACAGGGAGGTATTCATTTCCTACAGAACATCTCGGCCAAAGAGGGAACCCTCGAGACCAGAAGTATGATGTCGATTATTTGTAGAGATAAACTATTGAGAGAGCAGGGTTGACACCATCTGCTACAAACTAGTGCGCCGCCCACCTTGGTGAGGAGGCAGCTGAATAATATTGTTTTTCAATAATTGTCTCTCATACTAATACTGTATTTCAAATGAGGGTGTGTGTTTGTGGCGCCTTGTTAATTGTTTCTTTTGAATATTTTAAACGTGTTATTTTTCGAAGTTATGCAAGTGAAGGAAAACACCGTGAGGAAACCTACACATCTGAGAGTTTATTGCAAAGTTCTCGAATGTGTGTCAAGTCCACTAATCTGAATTTGGCCAGCGTAGTTGGCTATGGCCTAACTCTTCTCATTCTGAGAGGAGACTCGTGCCCAGCAGTGGGGCAGTAATGGACTGACAAATGTCGTTGAGCGGCAGTAGCTACTTACGACTAAGCGGACAGCACACTCGTGTGCTACTTCTATGATATAAAAAAACTTGAGTAAATTTCAAAATGGTAACAAATTACATTTTAACCATATCAATTAACTAATTAGAGATAAATAAATGCACTACCAATATTTTTACTATAGAAAACTATCGAAGAACAATTATGATTTTAATAAATTGCCAACAACGGGAACATAAGATATCAAAAAATCAAAAATGTTAATTTCGACTTTTTCTTATTACGTTCTTGTTCTTATAGACGCATGATATACAATTTATTTGGTTGTATTTTTCAAGCCATCGCAGCGGCTAACGAGCACGCTGACCACCTGACGGTAAGTGGCCACTGCCACCTATGAATGTCTGTAACAATCCCCATACGACACTGGAGTCCTACCTGAAATGTATCACATGTCCGGAGATGCTTCTGAGAACTAAGTAACATGCTTATAGGCATTTATTCTAAAGGGGCTGGAGTCAGTTACATAAGAATGTAACAAAAATTAATACAGTGATTTAATATGTGATTTAGTATGGATCTATTTAACATGTTTTTTATAGTAAGTAGTGTCTAATAATAGGTCTAGGAACTTAATGCCCTAATGCCATTTCCACCCATCAACCCTTAGCAATAATTCCCTTCATCACAATTGTATGTTCTGTTTGTTTACGGCTTGACCCAGTCTATAATTGTAATATCTATTTCGGGGCACTTTATTACACATTCGTCACAACTGGGCTGGCAACTGGAATAACATTGAGGTATCGAGCCGTCGTGGTGGGCTTTTTGGAATCCAATCGTAAAAACCTTTCATCTTGGAATTTCTCGTTAAAAGCCGTCATTAGCCCAATCTTAAAAAGTCTCTAAAACTTGGTTGGTTCGTTAGTTTAATTACTTAGTTTAGTAAAATTTACATGTATTGTTTGCCCTTATAAAAAAGAAATAAATGATTAATATCACAAATTAATTTACTATAGTAAATACTAGATGTTATGCGGGGACCGGCGGTTGGATAAAAATGTAAACAAATATCAAAATGATTTTCCACGTTACATAAATCTCTAAATAATTATACAGCGGACAGTGGAAATTGTGTGCCTATGAATAAACAATAATTGATGCGTTATTTCCGCGCGTCCACTTCCGCTCATTTTCCGTCAATTACTGCAAATTATTGCAGCCTTCCTAATTGCCCCGGTTGTCCGCGTGTCTGCAGTTATTTATTGTTCGGTTCTATGCCCGTAAACAATTAATAACTTTATAGATGCCATTATATTTTTTTTACGCTTTTATGTACTAACTCGTAATTACAACAGATGTAATCAAGATATTGTTCTCCCCTTTGAGTAAGTATCGTGTGTTGCCTGGTACTTCAGAATCTACTAAATGTTATCAATAAGTTATAAATTCACATTAATATTCTTTACGGTGAAACCTTTCTTAAACTTGCTTTTTACGCTCTAAACTCCATTAGAATTCCTTGTGTCGTGGGTGCCGTGGACATAGACAAAGACGAGTGCACAAACACCCAGATCCTGGATACGAACCTAAATTCATCATTTAGACGTCCGCCTGGCCAAAGATCGAACCCGGAACCCTCTAATTGTCACACCAACATGATTGCTGTAGCGTCATGCGAGGCATCAAATGTGTATTATGAGAAATCGAGCTTTTCTTATAGTTTTTTATATATTCGTATAAAATTGGTATTTTATTAGCAAAGGTGCGAGTCAAATAGCTACAATTAAATAATCATAGGATCCATTTGACGCAGACAATACCATGTAATAGCTAATTTCCTGATCCTTCATAGTCCGAGCGCGTACTGCAATTTGTTCGTGCGCTTCTGTTTCTCTAATACGAATAATTAGTTCCAGAACCAAATGACACCGGATGCTTGAATTAAGTCAAACTCTTTCCTCTCCAATATAAACTATCCCCGATGCTCCGGCTCTATTGCTATAGTATTAAAGATCAAAATTCGTACAATATTGGACATATTAATTTATGAACTACCGGGTATTAAGGCTGCTGTATTGTTATAGATATAAAGTTCAAAATGTATGTAAAAATTCTATACAAAGCGGGTTTCCGGGACGCCGTCACACCTCATTCACCCAATTTAGTGGCGTCCTGCTCTTGTATATTTCTGATCTGTGTAAATATAGGAGAACTAATGTGATTAAATGTTTTAAAACATTAAATTTGAGTGCCTTTGACAAGGCGCGTTGGTACTTTGATATAAAGGGTTAGGGTGGTTTTATTAATTTTAGCACTTCCTTTTAGTGTCAAAGCCTCGCAGTAAAGGAGGATACATTTTAAAGTCATAATTTGAAAAGTAGGAGGATGTTTTGAATAATTTTATATTTTTTATGTTATGTCATAAATCAAACTGAAACGTTAAAAATGTTTAAATTTAAATTCTTAGTTTGAACTTTGTTATGAGCCAATTAGCTCCAGCTGGTAAGGTGCGATTAACATAGTTTTATGTCAGCTTCATGTTTACTATGTCGTCACCTCCCGTGAACGTCTGTAACAAGCTCTAAATAGAA
>DWKL01000689.1:0-17429 GCA_018249415.1 Phareas burnsi | reverse complement strand
ATTTACCTGAGGGCTGACCTCAAGTACAGGTCTCTCTTGACAACTGGGGAAGGCTTGGAGCAAAGTCCACCACGCTGCTCCAATACGTACGATGTGAGATAGGACTTTATTCTCGTTTGCGATTAGATGTGGGTCTCTATGGGTAATTTATATCTGGATGCTCGTTAATACTTCCATAAGTTAACTTCATACATTGATTATTACTTACTTTACCCACGAAGAAAATACAGCAAATCTACCGTACTTGACCAGCGTTGTGAATAAGTGTCTAATCTCATCATCAGCTCATTAATGTCCCACTGCTGGGCACGGGTCTCCTCTCAGAAAAATAATAGTTTGACCAAAGAGGTACCACCGCCTTTATGATTATTCGTAAAGCAATTTATGTATTTCAGTTGAGTAGGTGCGTTTGCCGGGCACACTTACAGCGAAGCGGACATTTTAATCGTCAGGAGTAGTGACGCATCTACCTACTCGCACAAGCTCAGATGGAACTTCAGTATTGTTGTTACATGTTGATGCCCATGAGCTGCAGGGACGGGTTAACACCAGACGGTTTGCACGCTCGTTTGCTGCTCTTCCAACACAAAAGATAGAATAGAAACATTGATGTTCTTAGAAAACAATTTATCAAACTTCACCGGACTATACCGTAAGGTAACAATTAACAATTCTAAAGTATGTTTTTTATTACTTGTACTTTTTGCAAAACAAATCAACTGTGTTGTTCCCAAAGTTATAATTAAGTGGGCTATAGCTCTAAGGCTTTCTCTGTTACGGTCAAGCACGACTGATTTTATGGAGCGTGTTCCGTATGCGTATTTTTTTAGTTACTGAAATGTAAGCGAACTTGATTGGATTGTATCACTATATTTAATCATTTTTAAAGCAAATTTGAAATGCATTATTTTTAATTTTGTAACGTAAACGTGCTTAATGTTATCACTCAATAATATATTTTCTTTTCTAAAAAAAAAATATTTTTTTTTTCTTAATACATTGTAGCAAGCATCGACCGTTTATTATACCGGTCTGACAAGCAAAGAATTCCGGGTTCGTTTCCCGACAGGATAAACATGTAATACTGAATTTATATTTCTGTTCTAGGTCTAGGTATTTGTGTAGTCATTTTTGTATCTGTCCATGGCACCCTCTGTACAGGTGATCCTAGTACGGGGATATGAGTGTAGAAAGTGTTTTAAGATTTTAATAGCATAAGTCTAATTGGAAAAGTGCAGTAAACTTTTAAAATAGTATGACCTAACTGTGATTACATGGTTTTATAGTGGTAACTATATTTATGTTTTTTTATACGTTTGTAGAGTAGATAACGAGCGTGCAGGCCACCTGATATTATACGGTCCCTGCAGCCCATGGACAGCTCCATATAACCTCAATCAAAACTAAAGTTTTATCTGAGATCTTTCGTAAATGCGTCACTACTCCTCAAGACGGAGATGGTTGCCTCGCTGTAGGTGCGCCCGGCAACCGTACCTCTACAACCGAAACAAGAATTGCTTCAATTCGGTTTATGAGAGCTCATACTATTTTATTGCCATAAATTGTTCATGAACCCTTTCACTGGCTTATCGCCTAGATATTTTTTTTTAATCTATGGTGCACAACTCCCCTGCGGTCGAAGTCTAACTGGGGGGGGGGGGGGGGGGTCGCGAGTAAAAGACAATTATTTGTAGGTGTACACTACAATATAAAAAACACAGTTTCGGTGAAAAGGCTTTACCTGTTTATTTTGTAATAACTTGTCGAAACATGGTTCCATTTTTAAGACGCAAATAAACAAATCATTTTCTTCTTGGGGTCTGATTTTCATTTTAATTATTAATGCCCATCATTGAAGAAAACGTTAGTTCGTACAAGGCGGGAGGAGGAGGTAAATAGCGTTTCTTGTACGAAGCGCTATTATCTATTCTGTAATTATACATACGTCCTTAAAATCACCCTAAGTGGGTTTTAGCCTAGACCTTAAGGGGCGATTGAATTTTTCAACTTCTAAGGGGTCGCGTATACAAGAAGGTTGAACAACACTAGCCTAGGGAACCCCAAAACCCAACAGAAGTTAGTTACCGGTGCCCTGGAGCGCGGTCCGCTTCCTGCGTTCCAGGATTTTTCCTTGTTCCAACTTACCAAGAAAAATGTACTTTTGAAAGATGTTCGGGTTTGCAGGGAAGCAGGCTATATTTTTTAACAATATTCGAAAATCCGGGTTGCGTGGCCATAACTATAATAGACATGCAGTTCTGGATTCAATCCCGGCCAAGCATTTAATTTAAGTCTGGGTCTGGGTGTTAATGTGCTCATCGACGTATCCATGGTACTCATGACACATGGAATCCTAGTTTTGTCTGAAGGGAGAAACTTTTATAAGGATAGTTCCAACTTAGTCCTTAGATATATCAACGTATCTGTGTTCGACCTCAAGTAGGCCTTGAATCCTCATTTCAACGTTGATTACAAATTATCCAAGGGCGTTAGTGACCACCTACCATCATGAGGACTGCATGATTGGTTGTTACACGTATGTGGGCACGGGTTTCCTCTCAGAATGAGAAAGGTTACGCCGTTAGGCTCCACCAGTCTATAGTACGACCCTTCAAAATCTACCCATAACTGTCTCACTGCTCGGTAACGTTCTCAGTGAAAAGAGATAGACAATGGTTTTCACCATCCACCACTTTGGCCAACTCTGCCTTGGTAGACTTCACACACCTTTGAGAACTGTGTGAAGAAATCTGAGGCATAATTTTATCTTTGCTCTCAATGTTTTCCGCCACCGTTAAAGCAAGTGATAAAATAACTTCCAATACGCACATGACTACGAAAAATCAGAGGTACAAGGATAGGTTTTGAACCCGGGACCGGAGCACGAAGAGGCGTAGGACAAAATCCATACCAAGACAGTCGTTTCCATAAATAAATGCTATAAATGCGGCCAGAGTTTATTTTGTTTTACGTCCATTTTTATTTAAATGCTATTAGAACCGTGATTGGAAAAACAATTCCATTAACTGTTTCATAATGAAAACTCCTTTCAGAAGGTCTGAAGGGAACAAATGGCTCGGCGGCCGCTGGAGGAACTCATTAGGAATGGAACGGGATTCAATTAAACGCAACGCCAAATGCAACCACTATCAATCAGTCGGGCGGTTTGTTTGCACTGGTTGAGTGTTTTTTTATGTGAAAAAAGTAGTAAACGAGCGTGCATTCCACCTGATGTTGAAAAGGTCACTGCTTCCTATGGATTCCCACATCTAAATTCAAACAGGAGTTTAGATGTGTGTGGAGTTTAGGAGTTCGTACGTAGATGCGCTACTAATGAGGACTAAGGTCGCCGCGCTGTAAGAGTGTCCAACAACCAACTGTCCAAACGAAAAACTAGAATTGCTTCACGCCGGATTATGAGAGCGGTGGTGGTAGTTCCCCGGACGAACAATAGTCCTACTACTATCAAACTGAACTTTACGTACTTCGGAGGGTACGATTAAGGTCCGGTCGCAGTTATTATCATTGGATATCAGTCATTAAACCTTGTCGGAGCTCTTATGGGGGGATTGAAAACCACCATATTTAATCACCATAGCTTTCTGCGCTCAGCCCTGCACTAGGATTCTCCGGGTCATTGGACAGATTGATTGGTTATGCTGCAGTGACTGCTTATCATCAGGCGGCCTGCACGCTCATTTGCTACTGTTCTCGGAAGCTACTAGCAAACACCCATCGAACACCCGACCGCATCCGACGTTGCTTCAATCTGTAGATCGGTTACTTTCCGCGTCAGTTTAGAAGCTGAGCGCACGAGAGGGTTTTAACTTTCATTACGTCTTACATTACAATACTTAAAGCACAGATCAATATATTGTTACAAAAGTTCTGATCCTTAATTAGATTTCCGCAAAATAACGTCTAATAAACTTTGTTATAGAATCAATAAAAGAGTATGTAGTAGTAATGTTATTATATTGTATCCTATTGTTACCCACCACCGAATCCAAATAGTCCAGTCCTATTTCAAGTTGATCAAGTGGTCCGAGAACTAAAGGCCCTCGCACACATGGCGACGCAGAATCGGCTTAGGCAGCTCTCAAACAGCCTCACCGACGACATAAACGAAGCCCTCCCAATCCGTTAGCAATTCTTGAGTTTCGGTTGGAGAGGCGATTGCTGGATACTTTTACTGTGAGGCGACCATCCTAGTTCTCAGGAGTACATACGACCTCAGATAGGACTTCAGTCCTATTTAAGGTTATATGGTCCGTCTGCTACAGTGACTACTTAACATCAGGTGGCCTGCATGCGCGTTTGTTACTCTTCTCAGATACATACCGTACCGTACCGTAGAAAGATAACCGACCGACTGAAAGATGCCTGAGAGCCTTTGCCTTATATTGATAGCTGTTCACACACTTTGAACCAGCACACGACAGCAACATGCCACTGTTGTAAGACAGAAGTTATCATAATCAAGCCATTAATGTCCCACTGCTGGGCACGGGTCTTTTCTCAGAATAAGGAGGGTTAAGCCAAAGTTCGCCATGCTGACCAAGTGTGGGTTGGTATACTTCATACACCTTCGAGAACTTCGCAAAGAACTCTCAGATGTTCATGTTCTCTCTATGTTCTATGCTCCAAACGGCACATGACTTCTAAAAATCAGAGATGCGTACGGGATTCTACGCACGGACATCCAGCGTGAGAGGCCGGAATATTAACCACTAGGCTATATTTTCTTATGAAACAGAATAGGTGTAGCTGTATTATGTGTTGCGAATGATTAAGAATTCCATTGCGAACTCAACTAATCGCCCGTTTGTTCCAGATTGACACACTACCACGAGTTGAACACCACGATCGCGGAGCTGGAAATAGCTGACGTGCAAGCCAGTGACGAGGGGACGTACCGGTGCGAGGTAACCTACCTCCATGTCGGCGAGGACTGTAGCACTAACCAGATAAAGGACTTCCATACTTACAGTAAGTGAATTCATTAATCTGTACTTTTAGATATTAGATATTTTCTTAGACTTTGAAGCCAATTGATGGTTCACGTGGCGCAATGGTTACCATACCGGTTTGACACACAGGGGGTTAAATTTTCGACCAAACAGTCATTTAAATTTTTTTCTGGGTGTGGGTGTTTATGAAGTCGGCTTTGTTATGTAACGTATTCACAGTATCTACGTTACAGAGACAAAGAAAGCGTTGCTAATTATTATTATCAGTTATCGGAAACGTTGTCAATTTATATTATAACACGAATGACTAAGTTCACACTGTGAGTAGTCACGAGACGCTTATAAAAATAGTCAAAAATTAAGACTCGCATTAAATGCAGCCAAGAAAGACAATCCGAAGTGATAGAGGAGCCTGGGGCCGGTTGGCGCAATATCCTTGTGAGTGTGCTAGAGTAAATAGGGGAGCCGTGGTTCATGGGAAATTAGGGGTGGTGTTATTTTTTTACGCTCGTACGTTTTAAAGCCTTATATAAATCTGGTGGCCAGCTCTGCCAATGAGAATGAATCAAACTACTTTCCGTAATAAGAAGCGTATTTTGACAAACTTCTTATATTTTCTACTAGATTTTACCTACTACGATAGTTATCTACCTATCTATTATCTACTCTACATATCTTTTTTTATGTTTGTAAAGTAGCAAACGAGCATGCAGGCCACCTGATGTTAAGTGGTCACTGTAGCACATGGACACCCACATCCAACCCCAAACAAAACTGAAGTTCCCTTTGAGGTTGTATACGGATGCGTCACTACTCCTGAGGACTATGATGGTCGCCTCACTATATGTGTGCCTGGAAACCACACATCTCCAACCGAAACACAACAAGTGCTTCACAGTGGATTATGAGGGCGGCGGTGGCACCTCCCCAGACGAACGATTGTTCTACCACCTATTAATATAGCTATCTATCTGCTATAGATAATTCATAATGATGAACTTCGTAGACGAACTAAGCTTACCGATATAGCTCCGTAGACTCAAATGGCAATGGACTGGTCACGTCGCTCGGAGAACCGAAACCGTTGGGGAAGAAAGGTTCTCGAGTGCAGGCCACGTTTGGGCAAAATACAGGTCGCCCTCCAACAAGATGGACTGATGACTTAAAGGAAACAGCGGGAAACTGTGGGATTCAGAAAGTATAGGATAGGTTGGAGTGGCGCCGAATAGGGGATGCCTATGTCCAGCAGTGGACCTCAAAATGCTAATGCATGGACTATAGTTCTATATTATTTTAACGCTATCTATAATGTTCTACTCTAAGAGGCGGAATGCATATGCTTTATAACACGGGTGTTAAACGCTACTGTTTTGGTTTGAAGTGTGTGGTTAGGAAGGGAAAGTTACTTTTTAATTTTTTTGTGTGTAGTAAACGAATGTGTAGGCTACCTGACGTAAATGGTCATCGCAGCCCATGAATAGCCCCATCTAAACTCAAACAGGACTCAAGTACTATCTAAAGTCGTATGTAGATGCGTCACTACTCCTGAAGACTAAGATGGTCGCCTCACTGTAAGTGTGCCCGTTCCGACCAAAATATATATATTCCTTCACGGCGGATTGTACGAGCGGCGGTGGTACTTCCCCGGACCGACCACCTTCTGTTACCACCTTCTTAAGCTCCAGTCGTTCCGACTGAGTCCTCAGTGGTTGTAACGCATAGTCAATTTCAGATAGAACTTCAAACCTGCTCAGAGTTGATTGTGGATGTCCATGGCCGGCACTGCCCACTTACCATAAAAAATAATAAACATATAAAACTAAATTTACGCTTACATAAATCTTCTCAAATAGTTTAATCAAGAGGGCCTTCACAGTACCTAATACCACTATAAATATAAAAACAGATTCAACTCTAAAATGAATAGGGCGGTCGCATCGACCCTAATTCGTCAATTGAACTGGCCTATTAATCGCAGTCGGAGCGAATCAAAGATTGATTGAATGTAAACAATTTATACCGATTTCGTTCACATAAACATAAAATGGTTTCCTTTGTATGATTTTTACTTAAAGGATCAATTTGACGGCGATTGAATAAGAAATGATAACTTTCTACATTATTTGTACATTCTACCGTATATGTTCTTCTTCCTAAGGTAGTCTGGAAGAAATCGCTGCCCAGCAATAAGACCGCCTTTTGTACCTTATCGTCGGTCTGGTTTATCCATGTTCATTTAATTGTTTTAATAGATGGTACAACTATAGTTCTGGGATGCACCACCGCCATCCTCATAGTTTGCCGTGAGACAGTTGTTGTCTTTCGGTTGGAGAGTTTCGAAGTTATGTGTATATTAGGAAAAAATTATCACTTCATCAACGGTAAAGAAAAACATCGTGAAGAAACCTACACATCTTTATAAATTTCTTGAAGGCGTACGAAGTCTACAAATCCGCACTTGGCCAGCGTGGCGTAGGAGTCTTATTATGAGGTTACCGTAGCTCGCTCATATAAAATATATTATTTTCGTTGCTAAATATAAAATTAAACCTGACATATTGGTGTATCTATTTCGGCTCGACGTAATAAAATAATTACTAATCAGTATATATTTAAGATAATAATATCCACTTTCATGTAACGTAATAAGATTACTTACCCTCCATTCGCTTACGTAGAGCCTCCCCATATTCGTCGATACGGCATCGGTTGAAATCGGTCCCAAAAAATTTGCTCGTATTTATTAAGAAAAATTACTTTTCGCTTTCTATTTTCGTGATAAAGTCGCTTGACTATAATTATTAATTACATTTTTTTTATAGTCGAGTAATGTACTATTTACTTAAGCTAATGCTTAAATAAGAATCGGCACTTAATGGTTGTTCCTTTCCAGCAACACTGTATTATGTTTCAAGATGAGGCAAACGTAAAATCTAGATTATTATGTTCAATATCAACGACACTACATACATTTTAATTCACTTTTTAATTCTAATAAAATATGCTTAACTAATTTTAATTATGAATAAAACTTGACAACAAAATAAATTATTTTTGGCAGAAATAAAATGTTTGACTTTATAATTTCTTATTTTATTTCTTATGTTTGATTGAAGTTTGTAATTTCTTATGTCGTGTAATACTTGTCATGTCAAAGTAAAAAGTAATCTTTGGGACTCGGCAACTTCAATCTCGTCTAATATATCGTTATGGATATCATTTATAAGAGCAGAAGGCGCTTCGATCCATTTAAAAATAACCTTAAGATAGGTACGCGAACTAAGGCAACAAAGTTGTTTCAAGCGTATTCTCAATGCTCAAGTAAAGGAAATGGTGACTATTGCTTGGATAGAAATTCTAACTTTTGAAACGGTAACTTCAAGTAATTACTAAACTACAAAATGGTTACTTAAATAGTTACTTGTACTTCTTTATAAATACGAGCATTTATCTCCAAGACAGAAATGTAATTCATATATTCTCATCACGTCGCTTGTTTCTGCCCAGCGTTTTATAGTACTTTAGTATAAGTAGCCATTGCTAAGATAGAAATGCTGAAGTCGGACACGAGAATTATGTTGGAAGACTATGTAGTCTCTCCATGGCCACGCCCTTCTAATCTACCTAGCTACCAAGCAGAATACAGCAGCATTTAACACTGCTGTTATAAGGCTGAAATAAGTGTGGCGGTGGTATTTACCTTCAGAGATACGATTATATTTGAGGTGGTTTAACCAAGGATCGTCCGGGGAAGTACCCCTGCCGCCCTCACAATCCGCTGTGAAAGATTTTTTGTGTTTTGTTGGAGAGGTTCGGTTCCTAGGTACACGTCTGGGTAACGCGTCTATCTACGACCTCAGACAGGACTACAGATTGATTTAAGATTCCATGTGTATGTCCATGGGGTACAGTGACCGTTTAACATCAGGCAGCTTGAACGCTCGTTAAATACCCTTTTTACACAAAAGGCTTAATAAAGGTCGGAGATACTACGAACGGTTATATGACCTTTAATGCGTCTACATTCTTGTATATACGTTATCTACATTTTTTTTTCTGAGCGGCTTAAGTTGATACATCAATGATAAGTGTAGAGAGCCCCCTAAGTGCAAGGATCGTCGGAATTACATTAAAATCACAGTTTAGACAAATTGAAAGCACAATTTTATGTGATCGGGGCCGGATTGAACGATTTACCGAATTTGCATATAAATGTGAAAATTTGTAACCCTCGAATCGCTTCGGGGTACATTAGGTGTATTAAAGTAAGAACGGGGTGGAAGAGGCCCCGGGCGACGCTTTTCAATCTTTTAATTCGTCGCGCTCTAAGTGTTAATTAATATTTCATGATCGGAGGGGAGGCTTGTCCCCGAGCAATAATCGTGCGTTCGGAGTGTTGGATAATATATCTGTCAGCAATTGATTGCAGTAACAAAATTCATTTATTTAATTAATGTTACATATACTATGGTCTGTACGTAGATGTTTTTTATTTCGAAAATATATAGCTTCTTTGGTAGACGTCGAGAAAAGTGTGTAAAAATTACTTAATTAATTTAAATTAACTGAATTAATAATCAACATTTCTTTGAATTTTCTCTCTTAACCTATCAAATTTATATCTATAAGATCTTTGTTAATTCGTTTTAATTTGGGTGACTCCTTGTTGTTTACTTTTAAAGCCATACGTTGGCAACCTTTGGCCTTTTGTTTTTTGGATGGATCTCAAATAGGACAAAAATTCAATTTAAGGTCGATCGCAGACATGTTGTTGACATTTAGGACTAATTTCAAACGTCTGACATTCATATTACTGTTTTACTACCCATTATGAATTTCGATTTCTGTTCTGGTTCTTTGTGTACTTGGTTTTATATGTATCTATAGCAACCACGACACAGCAGTACTCCTACTGTGGGACTACAAGTATTTATTTATTTACGTGAAAGCGTTTATTTATTTACCAAACCCGAACATGTTGTAAGCCAGAAATATGTGTGGCCACCATAGACGAACTTATTCGCAAGTTACCTTTGAGGATCATTAAAAACTTAACTTCAGTTGACAGTCTAAACTGAAATACACCCGACCGAAAAGTTAAGGAAAAAGTGTGGGATTAAAAAAATATCCCCGCGCGCCTGCAAAAGACATATTTTTAGGAAAAGGAGATTTTTAATCCGAGTACTTTGACTGAAAACTTTTTGATACGACTCCCCGAGGACTTGCACCACTGTTAACGATTAGCAAGTGAGTTTATCGCCTACGCATGTACAGTTCCAGAGAATTGATCCATACAGCAGATTTGATAGAGATTATCTAGATTTTGTGGTCACTGCAACCCATGGGAATCTGTAACTATCTCAATTAGAATAGCAGTTCCACATGAAGTAGATTACGAATGCGTGCTACTCCTCATGACTAAGATGGAACGTCTCTCAAATGTGAGACTGTCGTACCACTGCTACAAAAGTTCCACCACCTTGAACATCATCATCAATCCATTACGTTACCTTCCTTTAACTCTTTAGCTTTAGGACGGCAAAATAATGATTTACATTCCAAAATCACAGTAATGATATACATACCAAAATCAATCAATCAATTTCAAAACCAAATGCTGGGCATGGTTCCCCTTTCAGAATAAGAAGGGTTACATCACAGTCCGCGACTGTGGCCAAGTGCGGATTGGTAAACTTCACGTACCTTCAAAACAATACAAAGAAGACTTAGATATGTACGTTCCCTTATCGACGAAACATCAGAGATGCGTGCGGGATTCGATATCCGGACAGCCGGCGTGAGAGACAGCAATCTTAACCACTATACTGTCAGTGCTTATCTACATATATGATATCCCGTTTTATAGAGGAGGTATTCGAGTACATAATAATTTATTAATGAAGGTTACAGTAGTTAGGCAAATTACTGGCTGCCAGCCACTTGACACTGTCATTACGGTAGACCCTTTGATGTACGAACACTTGTGACATTATTGTCCACGCCCCCTTAGGAGCCGGAATGGCTCATACACGAAGTTTTTGGCTGTTTAATCTATGTGCTTTAATAGGTGATAAAACCATACCATTCATCTGGGAAGATACCACAGTCGCTCTCATAATCCGCCGTGAAGCAATTATTGTTTCAGTTGGAGAGGCGTTGTTATTGGGTACTCTTACGTAGGCGACCGTCTCAGTCCTCAGGGATAGTAACGCAATTACGTTCAGCCTTAGATAGGACTTAGGTGTTTATAGGCTGCAATGAGTACGTCACATCAAGGGATCTGTGACAAGTGCCAAGTGACACGCTCGTCTGCTACTCTTCTTACATGAAAAAAACACTTTCACTCATCACGTATGTCTACCTGTAGGTCTGACCTTCGGTTTGTCCGTCCGCCTATTCGTCTGTTAATGTGTCCGTCGGTTCGTTCGTCTGTCCATCTGTCTGTCTGTTCGTCTGTCTGTCCATCCGTCTGTCCGTCTGTCTGTTTGTCCGTCCGTACATTCGTCTGTCCATCCTTCCATCTGTCCGTCCGTCCATCCGTCTGTCCGTCCGTCTATCCATCCGTATGTCCACCCCTCTGTCAGTTTGTCCGTCTGTCCGTCTATCCATTACTATGTCCGTCCGGTCATCTGTCGATCCGTCTGTCTGTCCGTCTGCTCATAAATCGCAAAGTAAGCGTATATTCTCTTCAAGAAACGGAATCCGTCACTGAGCGTAATCTGGCATGCACTTGGCTGCTTATTTATATGCTTTTCTTTTTCCGGGCTAATGTAAACGACTATACGGATTTTATCAGAACTTCCGCGCTTAGATAGAGAACTTTACAAAGCTTATTATGCCGATAATAATCATGTTTCTCTAGGAAAAAGTGAAAAATTCTCAAGAAGCATATATTTTATAAAGAAGCTCGTATTTTTATGAGAACAACTTCCCAGCTTGAAGCTAAGCTACAACAAAAGATTAGACACGGATAAATGACCCTATGTCTCTCCGTAATAAGGCATAATATAGCGTTTCCAGTACACCGCGCATTCCGAACAGTATATCACTTAGCGTTATCGCGCGGATCGCAATGCATCATATCCATTGTACGTCCAGTTCCGGTGAAGCGTTTCCGTGCAAAGCAAACGGGCATTGTATACTGAATAAATCGTGCACAATGGTGCATTTTTCTCCGCCACGCTGGCTTGGTTTTCCGGGGGTCAATACCTTTGGCTTGCCATTTTGATTGAAGACACTCAAAGACAGGTTTTATCTGCGGCAAAAACTACTTATCAAATGTTTTTTTAGCATGAAAGCTATTTATATTATGATAAATTATTTTACTATATCACAAATCTCGGTGAAAAGATGTTCAAACAAATTATTTGAAAACATCGTATAAAATAAATGATTACGTAGACGATAAGATCGTGTGATCGGAAATGGCTCCAGCTCCAATTGATCCATTCATTTAAGTTATTTGTAAATGATCTTTTTTATGAAAAATAATAATCTCATGGAGTTTTTTTCGTTGCTTCTTCTTCATAAACAAAATACCTTACGAGGCTGCACAGTGTTGACGTCCAAGAAGAATTTTGTAAAGCATCTACTTTGAATAAAAATATTTTGATTTAATTTGAAATAGCCAACGAGCATGAAGTCCACCCCATAGACGTCTATACTATTTCCATTAAAAAACTAATCATCGTCATTATCATTATCGCATCGGCCTTTTTCGTTCAACTGCTGGACCACTCCTTAGGTGTGCCACATAACCCGGCTCTCTACTGATTCCACTCAGCCACTACCTTCCTAAATTCTTAAGGTCATCGATCTCAACGAGTCAGAGGGCGTCCTACGCCACGTCTGCCGATTCATGATCTCCAAAAACTCGTTTGTCTCATCAGCCATCGCTTCTGCGCATATGTGACCATTCTTCTGCCACTCAGCTTGGTGACTCTTGGACTCCTCATTTGGGATTTTCTCCAGCATACCTTTCCAGAAAGAAACTCCGAACATACCTTTCGCCTGTGAACTAGTCCTAAAGGTAAAGTTCGCGTTTCTGCAGCGTAAGTCATAACATACTATAACAGGTTATAACAGGCCATGACAGGTCATAACATAGAAACTAATCGTAGTTGACGATTTGCGTACCGCAACTCTTATCACACCGATCGAACATGAACGGGGTTCCGGGTTCGATTTTCGGCCAAACAGATGGGTGTTTGTGTGCTCGTCTTTATGTGTCCATGGCCCCCACATCACAGGGTATCCAAGGGAGAAATTGTGAGGATAAAAAGCGCTTCAAAGAGTAATAACTATAACAATCAATGCATCCTTTTCGATAACAATAGCCGATAATGAATTTCCCTCACTACCTACTAGATGCAGACAATCGGTAATTTCCCCTCATCACAGCGAGAAGTTGCGAGAGTTCCCACCAGTCATTACCGGGTCGTAGTGATGGGAATATATTAATATTCCCATAAATTATAAACTGTTTTATTATTACTATGCTTGACCGACCTGTCTTATTACTGTCTTCGACCGTAGAGTCTCCTTAATTTTATATTATTACTATTTTCGAAGCAGTGATATCGTAGTAGTTAAGATTCTGGCCTCGCACGCTGAGTATCCGGGAATCGAACCCCCCACGCATCTCTGATTTTTCAAAGTTATGTGCGTATTAGAAATTCTTTATCACTTGCTTTAACGGTGAAGAAAAATATCGTGAGGAAACCTACATATCTGAGAGCTCTTTATGAAGTTCTCGAAGATGTGTGACGTCCGCGCTTGGCCAGCGTGACGGACTATGGCCTACCCTTTCTCATTTTGAGAGAAGACCCGTACCCAGCAACGAGACATTAATGAGTTCATCGACGACCCTTATTTTCAGGCATTCGATTCTTTCTTTCGACCTTTCGACCAATCTTCTTTATTTCGATTCTTACCTTTCACGTAGTAGTAAACGAGCGTGCAGGCCATCTGATGTTAATTGGTCACTGCAGCCCATAGACACCCACGTCTAAACTCAAATAGGATCGTAATCCTCAACTGAGAAGATCTAGCAAGAAATTGAATCGGATTGGATTATTGTAATCCTATTTGGGGTCGTACGTAGATGCGTTTCTATTCCTGAGGACTAAGATAGTCGCCTCGTCGTAATTGTACCCGGCAACTACACCTCTCGAACCGAAACATGTATAATATACTCATACATAGACATATGCTTGTAAACACACAACACACTACTGTAGTAAAAGTGTTTTACGGTCAAGTTATCATCATCTTCATCATCAACTCATTAATGTCCCACTGCGGGGCACGGGTCTTCTTTCAGAATGAGAAGTATTAGGTCATACTCCACCACGCTGACCAAGTGCTGATGCGGTAGACTTTAGACACCTTCGAGAACTTTTTATAAAGAGCTTTCAGATGCGCAGGTTTCCTCACCATGTTTTTCTTCACCGTTTAAACAAGTGATAATTAATTTGTAATACGTACATAACTTTGAATAATCAGAGGTACATGCAGGATTCGAACCCTGGACATCCAGCGTGAGCTGCCGGAATCTTAATCACTAGGCAATCACTGCTTTTTTACGGTCGTATATTTACACTTGCTTCGGTTTAGCTTTCATTAACCAAGTGTTTGGTATATAAAGCGCGAAAAGGAACTTCGTTCCTAAAAAATAGGTGTGTCAGTGGTATCGCCACTTGTAGTTTTACTAATTAAAAATAATTCAATCGATAACACCCTGACACCACTACTGAATCGAGAGGTCCTCTCATATTATGGGACATCACTCGTGCTGACCAGATGGTAGTATCGCTCCTGTGTGGTGCATGTGATAAGCGATTTCATCATCGATCCGATACTGTCCCACTACTGAGCATTCTTCCATCTTCCAGGTCAAAGTTAATCCATTATCACTAAGATAGGAGAAAAAAGCTCTAAATCACAGTTTCTTTTTTATTCCATATGATGGTGTGGATGTGGACACTGACGCGTGGACATTCGTAATCAAACCCAAAAAGGACTTGAGTCCTGTCTGAGATCAGGTACAAACGCTTTTCTACTCCTGGATACTAAGTCGAGTAACCTCGTGTAAGTGTGGTAATTAGGTGGTACAACTATAGTTAGTATCATCGCCGCCCTCAAAATCTGCCGCAAAGCAATTCTTATATTCTGGTTGGAAAATTGTGGTTGACAGATATTCTTACAAGCAAGGCCATCGTCTTAGTTCTTAAGAGTTGTAACGCATCTACGTACACCCTCAAATAGGACGTCAGTTCTATTCATACAGTTATCCAGTCTAGGTATCCATGAGCAGCAGTTGAGACTCAACATCAGGTGATCTTTACGCTCGTTTGCTACTCTTCTAATATAAAAAAAATTCAATCACATCAAATCAAAGCTGTAACATATCTAATTAATACCTCTGGGGACTAAGATAGTCACTTCTCTTGTGTACCCGATAACACGAGAAAGGCTTCACGGTGCATTGTGAGGGCGGTGGTAGTACCTCCACGAACGAACTATAGTTTTCACCCCAGTATTAAATTTGATTTGTAATAAATCGTTATCGTTAAAGCGTGTGACATAAAATGGCCAATCGTAATGACAGTGCCCCGAGAATGACTCGTCCCGTGTAACACCCGGGATTTCTGAGCGTTCGCAAAAATCGAAAAAGCAGTGATGACTTTGGTGGTAACATTTCAGCCTCCTCCTCCATTGCCAGGTACGCCTCTGATTTTTCGTTATATTATATGCATTTTATTTTAAGTTACATGCGTTTGAATTTTTAATTATTTTAATTATCACTATTGAAATTTTAATTATAATTTGCTTTGATTTGCTTACTTGCTTCACATAAGACGTTCTGACTTGATCCTCAGTGAAAGCAAGGCTTCTGTGGCCTGCCCCAAGTAGTATTTCAATTCTATTTTGGCTTGACTAAACTTGAAAAGTCCATACATCAGCCATCATTAGATGAACTGTATGCTCGTTTGTAACTTCTATCACAAAAAATCCATCCATCTGCTTTTTTAGATCTACTGCTGGACATAGGTCACCCTTAATGGGCGCCACTCCAGGTCCTGTGCCTCCTGAATCCAATGATTTCCCGTTGTCTTCTTCAAATCTTCAGCCCAGCTTTTTGAGAGGCGATCCTGCTCCTTTTGCACGTAGTCGCCATTCGAGGATATGCCTTCGCCAACGGCTATCGATCCATCGAACGATGTGGCCAGCCATTGGCAGTTCAGCCTACTAATTTCGGCAAGCTTAAATTGTCTATAGATTTCTACACGTTTCTGTGTCGCACTCAAACAATACCATCTAACAATACAAAGATCAAACGTGTTTATATTCTCAAAACTTAAATTATGTTCTCAATGCAATTCGTTCACGTCGGCAGGCACTGACGTTGCATCTGGAGTTTTGCTTATATTTAAAATTCCTTCCGAAGCGTGAATTTCCTATAGTCGAAACAAGAACTCTATTCATCATTCTAGTGCACGTTAGATAAATAGGTACCTGATGCAAAACGTTGTAGCTCTTTAGGCCCCGTACGCACAGTGAGGTTTCGACGCGACGGTTTTTAAGTGATGTTTACAAAAATCTGTCCTTAATGACAATCGGCGTTGCACAATGGTTAGCATAACGGCTTGGTACACAAAGTGTTTCAGGTTCAATTCTGGCCAGACAGAAATCTTAATAATGAATTTAGATTTTTGTTCTGGGTCTGGGCGTTTGTCCTCGTCATTGTATGTGTCCATGGCACCCACGACACAAAAAATCCTAGTGGGGGGCCATGAGTGTTAATTATTTTTTAAAGCGTTATTTTTTTTTTAATACGCTTTAATAGTAAAAATTAAGTAATAGGATGAAATGGTATTTCTTTTGTCTTCAATAATGAAGTAAGTATTTTGTAGCAAAAAATTAAAAATGGAAAATATGGAAAGGGAGGAAGAACTTATCATTAAACCTTTCACGTTCTTTTCATTATGAACATATAATATTCTTTTCATATTTTCAATAGTAAAGAAAATACTCGGAAAAGTCCTAGGCAAGTAGGTTTCCATTAAATAAATCCCTACACCACTTTTAGTGTTGAATGTTTAACATTCGGAACCTAAATGTTTAATATTCGGAAAAATCAGGACGGCTTTTTCCGCACGGACAGTATCTTTCTCAGGGTTGATTTATGTTTATGGGCGACAGAGACCACGTGAAGTTTGCTGCAGGCTTAGAATAACACTATTCCGTTTTTTCCAAGAATTTCGCAGGAGGCTACTTAACCAAGGTGGGTTTGGAGACGAGCATCCTGGAGCAATCCTGGAGCATTTCCTGTCATTCCTGTATCTATTATAGTAGCGACCCCAAAATGTAGTCACGCACACTAACTTTTTTTTTATGTTTGTAAAGTAGCAAACGAGCATGCAGGCCACCTGATGTTAAGTGGTCACCACAGCCCAT
>DWKL01000688.1:0-17430 GCA_018249415.1 Phareas burnsi | reverse complement strand
AGTTTTTATTTATAGCCAATTAGTAATCACGATTTCCTTTATTTCAACGTCGTATTCTCAATATTATGATAATATTATGGATTGGTACGCGTGTATATATATAGCGTTATAATCAAATGTAGTTTGTTATATTTTATATACTTTCAAGGGACTTAATCACTTAGGAAACTCTCGGCAACTCTCGAAAGGCCGGAATTATACACTGTAAAATTAAAACCTGATTCATTTCAATAATTAGACATCGAAAAATCAAAGATCTCGGATTTGCGTCTGGACCCCCAAAGTGGGAAGCTTTTTTAATACCACTGGGGGATCACTGCAATAACGTTCATTGCTTACATCTCTACAAAGAGAGAGATATGTGACATGAAAATATTTCCTTCCTCAAAAGTATAAAAAAATCCTATAGGTACACACGGCTACACACAATGTTGTTATTGTTCTACGGCGTAGCATGTCTACGCGTCGGTTCGTAGCACGTCATTCGTAGCACAAACTTTGAGGGCTACGGTTAATTAGACGTCAGCGTAATAGAAACTTGTAGCTTCTCCCTTGTTATGTTTCAACTATACATTTGGGAATAAGTAACGAAGCATTGTAGAGTAACAGGTAAACGCTACGAAATTAATTTTAAGATGAAATTCACTGCACATCAATTTAATATGAATTCTGAGACTATTCTAAAAGTATTACCACTGAATAATTTGTAAAATTTAATAGGATTTGCAGAAGGATTTGATTAATAGGTGGTAAAACAATCGTTCATCTGGGGACGTATCACCGCCGCCCTCATAATCCGCTGTAAAGCAGTTGTTGTGTTTTGGTTGGAGAGGTGCGGTTGCTAGGCACACATAGCGAGGCAACCAACATAGTCCTCAGGAGTAGTGATGCATCCAAATAAAACCTCAAACGGAAATTCAGATTTGTTTGTGGTTGGATGTGGGTGTCCATGGGCTGGTGGTGACCATTTAACATCAGGTAGCCTGCATGCGCTGCACTTTACAAACAAAAAAAAGAAAAAGGAAACTTAATTTAAATATATATGTATATCAGTTTATTATTAGGTATGTTTGGGCTGCGAATCATTTAATGGTTCTCGAAATGATTTTTGGCAGATTTTATATGTTTATATGTTTTGGATCTGGGCCTTTATATACTTACCTCAAAACTAGACTTCCGAGCGCAGTTTTGTTGCCACGTGCATAAAATATACAAACACTTTTATCGATCTCGCGAGCTTGCGTCAATTGATATTTCAGAGAGGTCACGCGTTTAATTTCCCGTTCTTTTTTAATTAAACCTATGACAATATTTAAGTTTGACTCTATATTTTAAGCGATTTAGTTTGAAATATCCATTTAAATCGATTCAGCAGTTTTTTTTTCATTATTCGCGAAAAAAGCTACAAACAGGCAAACAAACAAACAAAAAAGTTACATTCAAAAGAAATTTATTTGAATTATAACTAAAATATATACAGCAAATTTATTTATGTGTGTGTGCATATGTATATCTATTCCCTAATCATTTATCTTGTATAAGCGCCCCGCATAACGATAAAACATAAATCAATTTGCTATACTGTGGTCAGTATAGCTGGTTACAAAAATTAAAAAAAATATTTTGCGTTCAGGAACCTCCAAAAAATCGATATAAGGCATGTTTTCAAAAATATCCTCTCGAAACAGTCACTGACTGTTACAATTACAATTTTATAATAGATAGTATAGTGATGAACTTTAACTGGGATTCATTTTTAACACGTTGACTGCGGCGCTAATATTCGAAACAATCCACCCGTGCGGCGCGCAACACAACAATTATGTTCTAGTGCGGCGGCACACACGGGTGGCTCGAACAGTAAAATAAGATACGTGCGTTTGCCGCAGTCAATGTGTTAACTTGGATGTATATTTGCTACTTAATTTTGTGTGAAGAGCAGCAAACGTACGTCCCGGCCACCTGATGTTAAGTGGTCACTGCAGCCATGAATACTCATATGTAACCTCAAACATGACTGAAGTTCGAGGTTGTAAATAGATGGTACTAATGAATGTTACTACTAATAAAGACTAAGATTTTTGCCTCACTGTAAGTGTACTCAACAATCACATCTCTCCAACTGAAATACAAAAATTAGTTTATGGTGCATTGTGAGGGTAACGGAAGTATTTTCTCGGACTGACATCTTGTTATCAATTAAATCTCATCATCATCATCATCAACCCATTAATGTCTCTTTGATGGCCACAGTTCTCCTCACAGAATACAGGTTAGGCTATAGTCCACCACGCTGGCCCAGTGCGGATTGGTAGACTTCACACACGTTCAAGAACTTTGCAAAGAACTCTCAGATGTATAGGTTTTCTCACGAAGTTTTCCTTCACCGTTAAAGCAAGCGATATTAAATTTCTGATACACACACAACTTCGAAAAATCAGAGGTGCGTGCGGAATTCGAACCCCGGACCTCCAGTGTGAGAGGCCGCAATATTAAGCACTAGGCTATCGCTGCTTCTATTAAATAAAAACTAGTATTTAATTTAAAAAAAATTACAAACCAAATATCCAAGCATTCACCGTTGAATGAAATTGGTAGATAAACTTAAATTTCCCAATACGTACCAAGCACCTAACGTTGAGCGATGTGAAAGGCTCTGGACCACACATCATCGGAATCATGAATAAAACATGCGTCTTCAATTTGAGCGAACTCGTGTACGGCTTCATACGTTCCCGCTTTGCCGCTGCTCGCTCCACTACGCTCTTTGTTTTCCTTGCAAGTTTGTGACGAGAATGAAAATAGGGCGGAATAAAACCATTACGTCAAATGTGATTCCTTTGGTAACCATGTATTTGGAAATTCTGACAATTTTTAAATTGTTTTACGTATATACTATAATATACTGTACTGTATGTGTATGTCTATTATAAAGTAGTGTAATGTAAGGAATCGAACTTTATATGTCGTCGTTGTTTCGTGACAATTTAATGATAAATAATGCCGGTAATATTTGACAGTAAGATGTCAAGCGGTATCAGAATATCTTAACAAAATAAGCGGGTGATTGCCTATAATTATGAATATACCCACGTGAGGTATTGTGACAACTATCTACTTCGTTAGGCAAAAGGAATAGTCGTTGGCAATTGGAGATGGACAGTTTATACTTTTGCTAGTTTTTCACCTACGTCCGTTTGAAGTTTACACATTAGTATAAACTTCGCCCAGTGGGTGAAATTCAATTGTAATTTATGAAATGTTTAAGTTTGGACCATATTAAGGTTCTTTTGGTAAATATATACCTCTATAAACATGGCATTTTTACACAAAATTAAAGACCCGTCTTTTTTTATTACGCAATATAAAAAAAAAAACTTGTCTTGACAGACGCAACAAAATGGCCAGCTCGAAACTCATTCAGTCAATCAGACATTTTAAAATTCTTTGCCGTCAATCTCTACTCTGCGTGAATGTTTGCCCACAAATTTGATTATTACGTGCTTGACGTTGACAGTTTGAAGGTAAACAATATCAATTTGATTTTCTCTAATTTGATGCATTTGTGACACATATTATATATAAATTATAGTTATCTACACTCCTCTATATAAACTTTCAGTATATCAAATCTCACAATCCTCGGTGCGCGCAATATGTTTAAAGAGGGGTACAAAGTTTTCTTTTCACGTATTAATATATAGACGAATTTGATCATAATTATAATACAATACCTACATATTGAGCACTAACATAATTAATAAGAAATTAGTAACTAACACTATGTGCTTATTTGTCCGAAATAAATGACTTTATTTTTTTATTTCATTTTCATTAATAAAGCATTTATAATATGCGATAAAAATATTTATGTTATAATGAAATTAATTTATCCTCTGTACTATATTCAACTTTAACTAACTCTTAATTTCACGGTCTCAATGCAAAGTACTTAAGCTTTATTGAAATTAACGTCTGCATATTACGTGTCACGAATCTTAGATTGTAATAGGGCAGGAGTTAAAGGGTATCGAATTTGTTGAGAAGTAACATCAAGGATTCCATTAAATCCATAAGGACTAGAACCTAACACCGTAATCTTAATTTATCCCGATTTCCTTCTCATCTTTATTCTGTTTCTTTCTTACCAACTAGCTACTGATACGCAAATTTATTTTTATGTTTATTTACATTCTCTTTGACTTTAGTTGTCTGAAAGAGATGCCTATTATAGTAATAAGACTACCATTGTTCTCTTTTCTCTTTCAATCTCTTTCATATATTCATGCTCGGTGCTTGATAAAGAAATCTTGCATTTGATTGTAAATCTTGCTACCAGTGGGACCTAATTCTACAATATGGGGCCCGTGCATGTTCTTTGTTAATCCCCAATTAAAAACAAACTCCACAGTTCAGTAAAAGTTCGGCTTAATTCGGATTTGTTTAATTGTTATTATGGAAATTTGGTCCCGAATGTTGGAGGGCGATACGCGCCACGGCGACATAAAAAGTAAACTCGCAAATAGCATGATGAAAAGAGTCTAAGTTAAGAGAAGGAATATTTGCCACGCCCGCATGCCCGTAGTTTAAATTGCGTTTCTTAAAGTGAAGTACCTCAGCGTCGGGCGGAGGCGGAGAATTCCAGGAGTCATGCCAGCGGCTATTTCTCGGCAAACTTGTGAAAAGTGTGGCGCGCCGGCAAATCATAATCTTACTTTCTTGATAGATTCAAATGTGTTTTGAAGGAAGTGTATTTATAGTAGTAAAAGTAATAATAAAATGTATTGAAATAGTTATAACAGCTAGATAAGTATGTACTCAAATTGTTTCTTCATTATTTTTGGATTTATGTATATTCTTGCGTCTTTAGTAATAAAAAAGTTTTAATAGGTGATAGAACAATCGTTCGTCTGGGGAAGTACCACCGCCGCCCTCATAATCTGCCGTGAAGCAATTGTTGTGTTTCGGTTGGAGAGGTGCGGTTGCCAGGCAGACATAGCAAGGCAACCATCATAGTCCTCAGGATTAGTGACCCATCCGTATACAACCTCAAATGGAACTTCGGTTTTGTTTGGGGTTGGATGTGGGTATCCATGGGCTGCGGTGACCACTTAACATTAGGTGGCCTGCATGCTCGTTTGCTACTTTACAAACATAAAAAAAAACATTATTCAAACACTGCTTAATAAATCACGTTTTGTCTTTTTTTAACAATGAACAACCACAGACGCTTTCCATACTCATATCCCCACTGTCATGGATACATACAAAAGCGAGAGCACACCCACCCATATACAGATATCTAAATTTAGTATTAAGACATCTACCTAGCTAGGAACCCAACCTGTAACCATCTGCATGTCAGGCCGGTATGCTAACCGCTACACCACACGGGTCGTTAAACTGCAACTTCATAAATGACGATGATACATAAAGACATTTTTTTTATTATTAATGGGTGTTTGAATAACGTTTTATAGTAAGGGAATAAATATTTAGACAATCTTACAGAATACTCCATAAAAAAATCGTTGTCAAAGGGAACACTATTTTGTCGTTTACCAGCAGTGCTGGCGGTATTTTATTTTCATCAAGATGTGGAATAGAATACGTGAAGTGGAGCGGAGGAAGAACTTGTCTGTGATAATTAGTTACTTCGGCTGGGGAGATACTTTGGCTGCCCTCATAATCCATTATGAAGTAATTTTTGTGTTTCGGCTGGAGGTGTGGTTGTCAGATAAATTTATAAGCGAGCGACCATCTCAGTCTTCAAGTGTAGTAACGCATTTGTGTACGATTCCAAATAGGACTTCAGTCCTGTTTGAGGTTAGAAGTGGATGTCCATGGGCTGCAATACGATTTAACATCAAATGAACTGTACACTCGTTTGCTACTCGTTTGCTATAAATAATAGTTAGATTTCATAATTATGTAACTCCCATAATCAAATCCTTATTATCGCTTTAATTTTATGCAGTGTAAATGTACTTAACATATCTCAATTTTCTTATATAACATTTCATGCTTTATTCAAATACAAGTAAAAAAAAAACAATTCAGCAAAAATTTTATTTGTAATTTTCTGGAATTACGTACTTTTATAATTCGCAGCATCATATTTATATATACTTTGCATTTTAATTCAAGGATAATCGAAAGTTATACCAAAAATGTATAACCGTACAGCTTCTTTAAAAAGTATTTGATTTCCAACTTTAACGCAAACACGGAAAATTTTAAATTTGAAATAAATCTTGGAGCAGAAACTTGCTTGTAATAGTGGAACGTAAAGTGCAGAGAAAAATAAAAGCACTTTCGGTTGAGAACCTATCGTAAAAAAGGAAGTTTCCGCCTTAGAAACCTCAAAGGATAGTAGCGGAAGTTAAGGAAACGGCAGACTCGAACATTTCAGATGAAAAGTTTCAAACTGCCTTGATCGAACTGATAAATCTTTTCTGCGATATTAGTTTTCTGGTAAAGTTTGTGCAATATCGAGGGTTTACCAATAAAATAAGTAAATTAAGATACGTATCATTAAGGGGCATCTAAGAGGGTATCAGGGAATCGCTAGACGTAGACGATTCGGGAGTAAATGCAGTGGCCGTATCATTTAAGTGTCTTGTTTTATTGTCAATTAAAATGTTTAATCATTATGACACAACACAATGAATGTCTATTCATTGTGTTGTCATAATGATTTGATATCGACGAGCCCACACCCTATATATTCTGAAATTGTATGTAAATCCCCTGTATTTAGTAAATTCGATTAAGCTGACGGGCGTTAGAAATTTGTATTGTTTAGCATATAGCTTCGACGCGTAGTAGAACTTGATACCCAGATAATAATTAATTATTATTAAGAGTTTGAAATAATACACCAACCAGTTCATTTGATTTTATCTATTTCAGTGTAACAAACATTATTGAATTAGTTAAATCTTACAATGTCATCTATTAGCTAGTTAGTTATCTATGTACATCTAAAGTAGACGAAGTAACAAAATGAACTCCCATTAGGTAACAAATTTTTAAAAGAAAAAATTTGTTGGTGGAAAAGGTTTCGGGTTGGCGGTCAATCCATGTCGGATGTTTTCAGATCGCTCATAAATCTTCTAACCAGGCCTCTTATTCTGGAACCATAGCATAAAAACCAGGTCCGACAGCTTAACGTGCCGCCGAAATACGAAAGCACGCATGAACTTTAGCTACCACTAGCGATCATCAATCCTACTGCCGACCACGCCCGAAGTTTCTTAATATTATGAAACGGTAATAATAACTCGTTACTTAGAGTCATTACATAAGATCTAATTGACTAATACAAAATCAATAAATATATACCTCGCATTGGGAGTCTATTTTTTACTTTGTCCGTGACCTACTATGCTACGTGAAATGATGAATGTTTCACATGGCGCAATAATAGTGAATCTACATAGATTCTAAATTAGACAAAAGCATACAACCACAGAAAATAATTTACAACGACAATAACGCTTAAAATTCTTAAATATCTTAAATAAACTTTCTTAAATAAAAATATTGGATCAGAGATACTAGGGGCATACGCCTAGATTCCATGTGACGTGACAAATGACAAGGCAAAATAAGTTATCCTTTAATTGACATGTGCGTGCAGCGCCATGTACGTGTATACTATATATATCTGTACATAATATATATGTAATTGTGAGCGTTAAGTGAAAAAGTAAGGGACACGAGAACAATGTGTCGAAACCTTAATGCAGTGGGAACTAAGTGGTGTGTGATGAACGTGTTGTAATTATTATGATTTAGTAACAGCTTAGGTCAAATTAAATTATTCATTGAATCATTAGAATTAATATACATCGTTATGGACATAAGATAGTACTTCTGATAATAGCCTGATAGTACCCTTAAGGAACATAAACGCTATCTATACCTATAGCTCCCAGACCCAGACCTAGATCAGAAACCAAAATTACTGATTTAGTCGTCTGCTTGACCAGAAATCGAACCCGGAACCCTCTGCGTGTCAGAACGGTAAAGCTCCGGCTATGCCACACGGGTCGTCATATTATAACAGTGAGAAAAGTAAAGTACATTATAACAATGAAAAAAAATTTGGAGCGTGAACTTATCCATGTAAGTCCATGCATGTCCATACATACATAATTAGAATTTGTCTTCCGCTTCCCGAGAATCTAGACGTACTCCATTAATTGGTCGGTAAGATGATATAATATAATTAAATATAATTAAGTATATGTTTGCATACAATACAGTGCAGAGCATATCAATAAACTAAACTTAGTGGCGTATCTCAACTTTGATAATATCGTCAGTTAAACAGAAAAGTGACACAAGTGAAATATATCAATTACTTGATTTTCCAAATTGCTGCCTACATATTTATTAACAAAAGTTTTAATTTTTTATTTCCATGATATCATTACTAGATGTCGCGTGTGGCCTTTATCTACTGTAGAGTCATGGGCCGTATTGTATGTAGACTTTCTATCATATGTAGCGCGCCCCCAATTTAAACTCACAATAAAATTTAATTATCAAAATAAAAAAACTCCTTAAATATGACTCTGTTTTATTTAACTGGCGATTTGAAGTTGCTCTCATTTATCTTAAGGTGAGTGTAATGAATTACAATTTAATATTTCATAGCTTAGACAAAATCAGAGGCTTTAAATATACACTTATATATTTTTTTATATGTCATGGAAACTTCATCCTGAGGTATTCTCGCTATGTATAGCCTGTGTATACCTCAGGAGGAAGTTGCGGAGGAGGAAAAGCGTGTAATAAAATAAATCTACTTAAATGACTAGAACATGTGGTCTGAAATGATTCCAGCTCCAATTGCTCCATTGATATAAATTATTTGTAAATGATAATTTTTCATAAAAAACATTGTGTTATGGAGTTTCTTTCGCCCCTTTTCCGTAAACGAAATATCTTGCGAGGCGGTGGTTATTTGTTGACGTTAAAAAAAATCTATAACGACTTTACTTGGAATAAAAATATTTTAATTTCATTTGATATGACATGGGGATCTTCAAAAATAGTGCAAAAAGATCTTTGCTTCGAAATTGCGATGCCACTCTTCCGGTGCAGCAATGTCTATAGACGACGGTGACTTCTTCCCATCACATAGACCGTCTGGTTTATCGCTAGGTTTACATATTAAACAAAACACAAAGCATGCAGTTCCTTTAATGTTACGAGGTGACTGCCGTCTATGGACAGCATCCGTCCCTAAATGAAGCAGGAGTCCCGTCAAAAGTGGTGCGATGCTTATCTTGAGGACTAAGTTGGAAGATGCCATATAAGGTAAACCACGCAATTAAAACCAAAACATAACTTTACAACGCAGCTGTCTTTTTGTTTATACATATTCATTTATTAGGCTTACCAATTGCTGAATACATTATATATTCGACCAAAGGGATACAAATTTTGGTAAGTTGTACTAAACGTCCAGCTAATTATAGCAAAACACGACATGCGTTGAGAAGTAATGAGAGAAATAATAGCTAGAAACCGCATACAAAATAGCTAAGAAACGAATTATACGAATGCATACAACTATGGTACGTTAAAGACTTAAATTAGTGATTTTATAATAATGTTAAATCCACTGAGATGCTTACGCATTAGAGAGAGCACGAAAATATATCAAATTATTTGTTCAGTTCATTATAATCTACAGTTTTAGAACGGGTGAATTTTGACCTATTACTGTGTACCTGGATGTTAAGGACAGTAATTTTACTTGTTCACGAGGGATTTCTCCGGGTACAGCAAACTTAAATTTAACAAGGATTTGGGAACAGTCAATTTTATTTCTTATTATTAGATAAGATAGTATTGGTTAAATTTCAATGTTTACAAAGATTGATTATTGTGCCTATTAGAACTACCAAGATTTTATTTCCATTGCCAACATATACACACGCAAGAAATACTTTCAGAATAATCCATCTAATACATAGAAGCAAACAGGTTATCCACGTGATGTTAAGTGGTCACTGCCGTCCATGGATATTTGTCGTCAAATGCAAATAACTATTTTATATCGATCACGCGTGCGCTGTTCCTCCTGAGAACCAAATTGAAATGCTTTGTATAATTGTCTCACTCTTACCACACCCTTCAAACATAGCTGCGTTTATCATTATTATCAAGCAGAAAAGGATGCAGTGACGGAGTCTCTTAAGACCACCATAATGGATTCTACTATTTATCTATTATCAATAATTGTAAAAGAAAGTTAAAGAAATCTGTGAACCAACAAAGAATCTTTTAATAACATAGCCATGTCGTGTGCAATGGACCCATACAAAAACGAGCACATAAACACCGGAACCCAGAACAAAATTCTGAAATCATTATTTAGATGTCTGCCTGTCCGGGAATCGAACCCGGAATCATCTCACGCAGACCGGTATGGTATCCACTGCGCCATACGAGCCATTATCGCTTACAGACGCTTATAAATGCGAGCAGGTTCTCGAGCGTAATCTTTATTTCGACCATTACGTTTGTGTACACTTACAAATGCATGTATCATTTCGCTGTAACATTATAAGTGTTATTCAGTACTTGAGAAAATGTAACAGTTTGGGTAAGTGTGTGTATTATTTTAATACCTTCCGGCGTCCCGTTACCTACGGCAGCCAACGAATTCCTTCGCGCCCCCCGAAACATTCTATACCATTCACTACCATCGTATCAATAAAATATTGGTAATTCTTACAATAACTATTTACTCTTAATAATTAAGACAATGTCGTTTAGCGTTACGATCACTTAAATAAAGTTGAAGCTAAAGTGTTTTCCTTACATTTGTCCAATACAACTTTAATAAATAAAATTAATTTATTCATAACATCAACTGAACCATTTAACTTCGTACAAGAGTGAAATTTAACCTATATATGAATAACCTTAAACATTGATCCTAATGTTTGACATTTATTATCTAATACATTTATGTGTCATTTTATAAATATATACATAACTTTTATAATCTATGATTGTAAAAGAAAAAAAAATGAAATGAAAATTGCAAATTCTAATTGACACGATATTAATTTAGTAATAGCCGACCTACATTCCCGCTAGTATTTGAACGCGCGAAATGGTTTTCCTACCATTTTATAACGTAACTTTTACGCATACACCTATCTATTTTCTTGTGTGAAAACACCCATTAACATCCCAGCGGGAGCTCTCGCGAAATCTCCGCAAGTAAATCAAGCAAGTACCTACAACACTTCATGTTTTTTCTCGTTTGCAGAAAGCCCTTTTCTTTGTATCAACACTTTCGTTTTTATTCGACTGCGAAATGGGAGTTTGAAGAGAATTTGAAGAGAAGAAAAATAATATATGTGTGTATTTAAAAATCATAACGGCATCAGACAAACGATTCAAATTTCTCAGTAAGATATTTGAATTGAAATAATAATGTCCCAGAACGACCTATTCGCTGTTTTAAGCTAATATTATCGCGGAAATTATAAATTTTAATTACGAAACGGGTACTTACGATATGCGGTTTTTTAATTGCATATATATTTCGACCCAGATGCATGGATCGCAGCAACAGCAGTTCCAAACTGCAGCAGTTTCGCCGTGTCCACGATCCATGCAACTGGGTCGAAATATAGGCAATTAAAAAACCGCATATCGTGAGTACCCGTTACATAATTAAAAAAACCTATTCGCTGTTATTACCGCCAGTCTTTAATTACAAATTTACAATTATTAATTTCTTACCGGAACAAGCGAGTATTATTCAGTCTGCGATCGCATGTTCGTCTAGTTTTATTTCTTAACCTATCTATAGTGAGTCCTATTTTTATTATCCTAATATGAGTATTGCAGTGTGCAGCATTTTTTTAATATAACATTAGAAACAGATAAAAAATATTCACAAATAATTTTAAATTTTTACCGTTTCTAATAATAACACGCAAATAATAGACGATTAAACATTTTTCGGTAGTCGGTAACATTTTAATTACCACAACTTTAATTATTTGTATGTAAGGGAGGAAAATACACTGAATGATTGAGATGATAAAACGAAAGGGTCGTAAATACTTACTGTTTCCAAAAGTATATACTATAAGCATGCAGAAAATAAAGTGACAGTCACGATCGCGTATTAATCATTACATCATTAGCAATTCGGTTTCCTTTTCCTACAAACACTCATTTTCATTGTTACATTGAAAAACTATTTTTATTTCACATTTTCCCCGTTTAGCTTCTTCCGTGCACACACGAAGTCGTTTCCTATAAAAAACGTTTTCATTTTCACATTTTCATTATAGTCGTGTTTTGCGAGCCTTATACCTAATATTCGGTACAAAATTCTTTTTTGCAACTCTTATATTATACACATACAAAGCCCGATATCAGCTCCCACTCAGCACTTTGCATGAAAACTGAAACACTATTTAATCACTTCACCGTTCACTGTTACTGTTATTTGTTCGTTTTACACACACACTATACGTATACACTCTACATAGTTAAGTACACAATATTTCTGGGACTTCCTTTGACTAATACATCTCTATTTTGTTAATCCCAAATGGAGTAACGTGAGTTTTCCGTACGCCATCTTAGTTGTAGGTGACAATACATATGTCGCAGTCGAATTATATAATTGTCTGTGCATTATCTATGGATTAAGTTTATTCTGTAATATCGACTATGTTAAGGCCGACTGCGTTTGGTAAGATTAAAAATCTGTTGTACGATGACTCTCTGTTATAATAACTTGATGTTATCACAATATGCAATGTTACAATATTTTACATAACAGTTGCGACAAATATATTGCTAGCAGATACCTTATATATGTAGTTATGTACTAACCCGACTAGAATACAGTGATGTACGATTACGGTTTACATTTCCACAAGAATGTATGGTATTTACAAATACATGCAAATGTATACAGTACATACATACAGTAAACTGTGTACGATGGTACAAGTAGTGTTGTGATGCACACATGTGTGTGCCGATTTGTGTGTGAGTACATGTGACGTACTTAGAATTCTAGATTGTATGGTACCAGTACTGTGTTGGTTATAATACCGATTGCTGCATGAGTGACGAGGGGGACGGCAGTCGTGAGCCGGGCGAGGGGGGTGAGGAGGGAGGTGAGGGGGATTAGAAGGGGAGTGATGGTGGTGAGGGGGGTGATAGTACTGAAAAGGGAAGTAATAGTATTGAAGAGGGGAGTGATGGTGGAAAGAAGGGGGGTGATGGTGGTGAGGAGGGAGACAATAGTGGCGATGAAAGGGGTGGGGTATGCTGCTGGGTAGGGGTCAAGTCTGGAGGCGCGCGCGGCGGCGGCGGGCGCAGGGGTGGGCGGGCCGAGCCGCGTGTTGGCGCGCACCACCTGCGAGCGCCAGCGCACGCTGTACAGCGGCTGCACACGCGATAGAGCCACCAACCTGTCCGAACGTTACTGTGACAATTACTAAGTACAACATTTAATGGGTACACGATTTAAAAGACAACTGAACTTTTCGTGGTTGGACAAACGTGCCACCGCTTCACCTATTTTCGCCTTATAACAGCAGTGTTAAACTTGCTATGTTCTGGTTTGAAGGCTATGGCAAGGAAAAGATATTTACACGAGGCGTTCCAACTTCGTCCTTAGAAGTAGCAATGCGTCTGTGGACGACTTTAGATAGGACATCAGTCCTGTTTGAGGTTAGACTTGGATGTTCATTGGATGCACCGACTACTTAACATGCGGTGGCCTGCAGGTTCCTTTGCTATTCTTTGAACATAAAAAAGAGTCAGCAAGTCGTTTAGCAAGGTAATCGCCCGCACCACGGGAGGCTCCTTCCTGAGGATAAATCGACAAGTGATACGCGTACAACTATTTAATTGCGTCAATCGTGTAACGTTTACGAACACTGCGACCGGGGCGACACACGACATACGACGGCTTTTTTTAAAACTACTCGTGAATACCTATTATATAATAAACAATACATTTGATTAAAATAATGAAAAAAACCGACTGCAAAAATTATAACATCGATTATTAATTCGCTGGGGAAAACAAAAACAAATTAAAGATGTCATTTTGATTTTTTAAATTGTTAATGTACCTGTTGTCACTCGTGGTATCAAAACCTTATATAAGACCACAGATTCCAAGGCCATACATATATACACACATCCATACATTCATACATACATAAAAATAATAAGTATACGAGATGCATGCATGGTCGTTTTCTACAAACAAAAAAATTAATTATTACTTGCTTTAACAGTGAAGAATACATCTTACCCTGTATTACTTACCATATATTCTTGTAAGCACTGCCGACCTTCATAATATACAAAACAGACTATAACAACTTTGTAACCATAACAAATCTATAAGTGGTACAACTATGTTCGTTCGGGGAGGCATCGACGCTATCCTCATAATCCGGCGTGATACAATTATTGTGTTGCAATTGGAGAGTTATGTTTCTTAGGTACACTTAAAGCGGGCAGACCATCTTAGCCCTTGAAAGCAGTTACGCATTTCTGTACGACCTCAAACAAGACTTCAGTCCTATTTAGGGTATAATGTGGGTGTGTATGGACCACAGTAACCTGAACATCAACTGGCCTGTACACTCGTTTGCTACCCATCTCACGTAAAAAGAAATCGATATAACTTCAACGATATTACTTACGTTTTGTCGTTGTGAATACTGACATTCTTCATAATATAACAAATAAAAAAAAATACTAAACCAACATTAAAACAACAACAAATAACAAAGTGGGAGTAGCGACTGTATAAAGCAATACTCCTTATAAGAGAGCCTCTTAGTAGCGAGCAACCTGACATTTGTAGAGCAAATAAATATTCTAACAGGCACTTTTGTGCATTATGTAAAGAAAGTCACCGTTCCAAATTCCGGATTCATCGACAAAGGTATGTTTTCACACATCGTTATTCAGGATTTACGAGTGAAATGTCGTTTCGAAAACTCGCCACGTAGCCGCTTACGGGTTTCTATCTAATATGTATGTACAAAGAAAAAAGATCTTCGTACGGAGAAAAAACTCTGGCTACCTATAAAGGGATGCGCTTTTACGTATTTAGTGGGGCGAGTAGGGTATTAGGCGGGACCATTCATAAATAATTTACCAAATAGGAGATACGAAATGTGTTTTCTTCGCTCCCCTAAATTAGAGTTGAAGTGGGCATAGCGCCGCGATTTGTGTAGATCGCAACCGATCTACAAAGTTATCGAACGTCGGGCGCGGTCGGGATTCGGATGAATGACCGCTAATGGCTGAATTTCATGCGCGCTTCCGTACTTCGGAGGGCACGTAAAGCCGTCGGTTCCGGTTGTAATCATTGTTAGAGTTGTCAAACCTTGTTGGAGGCCTTGTGGGCGATTTCACAACGTCCGATAGTGGTTGGTCACTAATCGGTATCTCCACCAATTCGCATTGACACAGCATAGTGGAATATGCTCCAGGCTTTCCCAAGCAAAGCTCAAGATAATTCAGATTCCGAGTGATACGTTATTGTCGGTGTGTCAGTGCGTTGCAAAATTTTATAAAACGCACCGCGCCGGCGGCGTAACTTGTAATGACGGTATGCATGTGGCTTAGCTTTGTACATTGGTTAATTAACTTGAACGTACTGAAAATCATAAATTATATTTTTTGTACGTATCGCACGCGGAAAGTTGTTCGAGTACCGTTATAAAAAAATTAAAAGTACTTTTATTATATATTTTTTTCAGTTTCTCCAAGCTTAATGTTGTTGTTACAACATACTTAATGTTTACAACTTTTATCAGTGAATTTTTAACTTCAATATTATCATCATTCCATTACTTCCCACTACTGAGCAGAGGTTTGCCCTCAGAATGAGAAGGGTTAGGCCATAGTCCACCACGCTAAGTACGGATCGGCAGACTTTACACACCATTGAGAACTTTATGGGGAATTTACGGGCAACGACGATGTTTTCCTTCACCGTTAAAGCAAGTAATACTTTATTTATATATACATAACTTCTAAAATCAGTGATCGGCCTGGGATACAAACCCCCGATCCCTTGCGTAAGAGGCCGTAATCTGAGCACTAGACTCACTGTTTTACTAAAAGGTAAACTATAATATACGTAATGTGTGTTTATGTGAAAGATTACTCATTATGTGTATGTGGATATGTGTGTGTGGATATATGTGTGTGTGGATATATGTGTGTGTGGATATATGTGTGTGTGGATATATGTGTGTGTGGATATATCTTCCGTTATTAGGTCGCTGTAGCGTGCGCTCCTGTTATATAACATCTGATCATAGAAGAATCGAACACGGCGCTATTATTCACTTGTGACTTGTCCACGCTTTCCGTGGTCCAAAATCCTGGTGATTTCCAAATTTAAAACATAAATTGATTACCATATAGAACATATTAAAAGTAAATAGAAAAGTATAAAAATATTAATTGATGCCTCTGATTAGTTATGATTTGTAGTTGTGTTAATACTTCTTCAAATATGCAAGTATACTTTGTGTAGGAAATCTAAAGCTTCCAATAACTGAACGGGATGGGACAACAATTCTTCTAAAACAAACACTGTTAAAGTCTGTGTTATTGTGATTGCGCAGCCACAACACATACAAAAGAATACTACTTTTTGCATAGAAATAGCAAACGAGCACACAGTCCAGCTGATGGTCACTGCAGCCGTTGACATCTATATTCAGGATTGAGTTCTACCGGGGTATAGACACGCTATAGACTAAGTTTGAACGCCTTGTATAAGATTCTCTACCTTCCCACACTCTTCAAACCAGAACACACCAGGGTATAAATCAGCAAAAGTTATACCACAAATGGGTTTTCAAACTTTAAATATCAAGCTCGTTTTCGAATGATGACACATTATATATAGAGAGTAGATGTCACAAAATTATAAATGGACGGAAGCGACCACGCCCTGATAATTGTGTAGATCCTTGACCCGCGTCCCGTGAGACCGAGTGGTTTGACCCTTACGGGGTGCAAAGATCCGTGAACTGTAAATCTCGTTACTATACAAATTGTATTTCAGTCATTGACTTGGTAACAAACAGACGTCGGGCCTAATACTAATTTCACGTAAAAAACATTCGACTTGAATATTTTGTAGATGTTGAAAATTCGATTTCATAGAAATGTAACCATTGCTAGACGTCTTGATGTGCCATATTAAATATGTCATAACATTTTAATTTTGGGTCCCGTAATCACATTATAAAAACAATTTGAAGACCCGCGTGGCGCAGCGCCTACTGTCTAACACGCGGAGAGTTCCAAGTTCGAATTCTTATCTGGTTCCGGGTGTTTGTGTACTCGTCTTGTATGTATCCATGGCATTTACGACAC
>DWKL01000687.1:0-17431 GCA_018249415.1 Phareas burnsi | reverse complement strand
CCAGTTACCGTTTTTCCTCATCCCCATGGGATCTTAGGACCGTAGCTAGGGAAGTCCCCTTGTCATGTCATGTCATGCTCGTTATTTGAAAGTTACCTAATACGGGATTTACAGCAGCCGTTAACGCTGCTGTTATAAGGTAAGGGATAGGTACGACGTTAATATTTCTGGAATTGAATCACGAAGGACTAGTTAACATTATTTCCTTGTATCCATCGAAAGAATAAAATAATATGCCTCGCTAACCTGGTGACGAGTTAATATGGCTCATGTTATATTCCTAAACCAAAACAAAATCATCTTAACAAAACCTGACGGTCGGTTGGTACATTTGACAAATATTTGCCATGATTATGTGACCTAGAATAGGTGTTGTCAATACATTACACATTTCGCGTGATTGTTATAACCTTGTTTGTAATTCGAAATGCTTATCGTTGGTTACTGTTTACTTACTACAGCGGAGCTGTATAAATATGTTGTTCAATTAGCCATTTGGCCATTTGGAGGGCAATTTGCATAGTCCGATAGCGTTATCACTGCTCCATAAACACAAATTGGACATTGTTGTCCTAGGTTTGAACATGGCTAAAGTTCGCTTCTTAATTGACTTAAATGTATAATTTACTTGCATCGTTAGTATATATTCTGGACGTGCATTTTGGAATGTAATGTGTTCAAATAAATGGAACTAACAAAATAATCCTTGTCCATACATGTAACAAAAATAATCCTTGTCCTTACTTGTAACAAATCTGTGGATTGAAAGTTGGACAAGGAATATTGTTATACAATAATAGTATGTGTCGTAAAAATGAAAAGTCGAATAAAACTGGAGAAAAAATTGAAGAGTTGGCATCGCGGTTATCAAAAATCACCTGCCAAACTCAAGTATGTACAACTTTTGTAGTTCACGCGAATGAAGTCGCGGGATTTAAAAAGTAATATAAAGTACACAATAGACAGAATAAGAACAAAAAATCAATGCTTCATGTTTCTAGGATAGAACTTCAACATATAATCCTTTATGACTAACACTTTACAGTATTACAAATAACCGTATCTTACACAAAAATCCGTAATAAGAAAAAATGTGTTACGTTCGCAATTTTTTTCCATAGCCCACTTTATAGATATACTAACAGACGGTTGCCATCCATTATCCATATAGTTATGAATGTATCCTTTTACTAACATCTTAATTACCATTACGGCGTTCGTTTGTTATTGATATAGGTATATCTGAATCTAAATTCAGGAAGCGAGACGTGACGCGGGCGGCGCGTCCGCCGGCCGGCCGGCTCGGCAACGCGCGGCGTGTTGAGGCAGGCCAGACCACACTCGTCACGTTTGTATGGTCAGCATGTTCAAGTATCATTTTTTTATAGCCTAGAAATAGTAAACGAACATACAGTTCACCTGATGGTAAGTGGTCTCTGCCACCTATAAACATATGTAGTTAACCACAGCAAACAGGATTGAAGTCCTACTTGAGGTCGACAATAAATGCATTGCTACCTCTGAAGACAAAGTTGAAACGGATCCTAAGTATACATCTTTCTTATTATACCCTTCAAACGTAAAACAGAAATAAGCTTGGCAGTAATGCCTATGAAATCGGCCTATTTTTAATGTGAGTTCATTATTCGAATGATTCTATGACAGGTGCGATTTTGTCTGCTCATCTACACATATTCATCGAACAATAAAATTGCAACTACGGTAATCCGTATTCATTAGTTTTAAATTCATGACCAGTTCTTAAATTCGCCTCGATATGCAGGTAGTCAAAGGTACAGAGATAGATAAAGAAGTAGGCATCTAAGTACTCTTTATTTCGTTCATGCCTATACGTAATGCTCAGCAGCTTGAAGATTGGCGAAAAGATTTTAGACTTTTTGGACTGTGACATTGTTATATTCTTATTCTTCTTTGTTAGTAAGCGCGAAAGGCAGGAATCAAAAATATAAAATAATTTTTCAAAATATTACAATCTTTGAACTTTTCTACTGACTCTACTTGGAGTCGTGTTTGACGGTACATAAACATTATGTATCGTACATAGCGAGTAACGGGAAGCGATGCGCTCGCTCTTGGCCACTGTCGATGCATCCACTATTAAATAGACATCGTAGAATTTATTTGCTAAGAAAAATATTGAAACTTTGGTTAAAAAAGATTGAAAAGAAAGCTTTTATAAGGTACGTGTAGAAAGCAATTGACTTAGCATTTGGCGGGTCATATATTTTCAGCCCTTTATTATTGAAAACAGGCAGATTCCTTTTTATATATATAAAGGCCACTTTGATATTATTTAATATGGCCTACTACCTAAATATAAATAAATCTGAAGATGGTAAAAATGGTACCGAAAGTGGAACTGTACATACCACCTATACGACGCGTTGCAATTTAGTCTTCGAAATTTGTTTCGTATTTGAAATTGATTAGAGATATCCATAAGCCCCAAAACGACGAACGCCAAGTCCACCGTCATTAATATTTGTATTAGGTATGTATCAAGTTCGGACCACCGAAGTTAAATACCTCGCACGGCAATATTTTATAGGATACAGTGTACGCAGGAGCTGTTCTTTCAACCTTTTCTTATCTTCAGAGATAAAGACGCAAGTAGACTTTCCTTAAGCCACGATGAAGCATTTTGCTAACTCATTTTTCATTCGAACTACTAAAGATTGGAATGCCTTGCCATTGTCAATTTTTCCGGGAAGCCATGACCTTCAACACTAGAGAATCTTTTAAGTAAGTGTGACTTACCCTAGATCGCATCATCGCTTTCCGTCAGGCGAATTAAAGACCTAACGCAAGCCTTTATTGAATACAACATGAAAAACATGTTACGGTATCATCATCATCATCGACTCAGACTTCTCAGAATTAGAAGGGTTAGGCCATAGTCCACCACGCAGGCCAAGTACGGGTTGGTAGACTTCACACACCGTCGAGAACTTTAAAGAGAACTTTCAGATATGTAGGTTTTCTCACGATGTTTTCCTTCGCTGTTAAAACAAGTGACAATTAATTTCTAATACGCACATAACTTCGAAAAATCAGAGGTGCGTGCGGGGTATCGAACCCCAGACTTTCGGTGTAAAAGGCCGGAATCTTAACCAATAGATTATCACTGTTTATACAGTATACCTGCTTACTTCGTTAACATGCTGTTATAAGCAGTATTTTTACATCTAAAACGTATCCTCTTTCTGGGAAAGAAATAACACGAAAATGATCGTGCAACTAACTCAAGCAATCTGGTTAGGACGGTCGGCGCATTGAATAGCCAGTTTCGGCATGGCCGTGGGGGGAAGGACTATGCGCGCGGGGAGGCGTCAAAAGTGCAATGTCCTCGCCAACATCGTCAGATGCCTTCCCGACTCCTCTGCCCGGTTATCTAGTCAAATTTTATACAACGCACTTGAGTCCTGCCTTGAGTAGATTTAACGTCGACTGAGGCGAAATAATATTTGGCTTGTGTCTTAGAGCCGCAATTTACTACGCCCTCTTTTTTTTATATTTTGTACGCAGCATAATAATGTATCGAAATAAATATTGAAGAATTCTGTAAGTTAACAAGTTTGATTTTATTTTAGTTTTACTTAAATGTAATTAAATGAATATTCATACATCATCATCATCAACATTTAATACTGGCTTCTGAAAGTTAATTAGAAATGAATGAATTATGTAGCTAAGTTGTTTAATGTAAGTATACATTTAATAAGATAAATTATATCATTTGAGATTCTAAAGGCAAATAATATTAGCGTATTTGCCATAAGCTGTAATAAGTTTATACATACTATAATATAGGTGGTATCCATCTATTCAAATCTAAACTTTCCAATTAACTATTCAATAGTTATTACATATTACAATTATTTGTTAGGATAACATAAGGATTTTAAGAGTTTGAAACTAACTGCACAGTTAAGGAGATAATGAATAAATTCCTACTGGTATAAAGACGTGTTTAATTATTGAATAGACTGACAGCAAGATTTACGACTTGTAAAAAATCTACACTCTATACGTAATAGTTATTTAAACAAAACGTATGGTGTAATTAGAAGCTTTTGGCTACGGTCTCCCCTAATGTGTGTACATCGGTGTCGATGACCAAGCCAAGGGAAGCTGAAGCCATAAAAATTACCGCCAACCAGGACGAGGGTGGGACATGCTATTTTATAGGAATTATCTAATGTGTTTCATTTTGAGTAATATTATGACGACAAGTTGAATGATGGTCTCATCGGATGGTCTATTCATAGTCAGTGAAGATACTTAATGTGTATATTATTTTCAAAACAGCTTATATTTCTTAATTAACCTTAACGAGATCGCTCACTTGTAGGAGAGCCCTTTTCCGCCGTAATGTTTATAATTTACCTTATAAATTTTATTAATTTAATTATACCTGCAGTCTTATGAAAGTAATCCATGCTTATAATTTTAAAATACGTTTGCTTATTTAGGTTACTTTCAGAGGAACTTTACTGTTGGTGGCGTAATAATATAAGATCTCTATGTTGTCATATCCCATATTATCATTTTATTTTAAGTGTCCCTGGTATGTATAGAAAAACAGTTTCATAGACGTATATCCTCCTCACTAGCATAAAACAGTGCTAACAAAAATATGTATTAAATGAAGGTTAATTGCAAATATGAGCACAGAAATTTAATAGTTAATTGTTAAAATGCAAAAGTTAATAATTACGCGAATTAAACCCCAAATTAAGTCTTAAAAGACGATAATAAATCGCACGCTAATGCCAATTTAATACATTTTCAATAGCTTTATATCTCTACTGCTTCGCTTAGATAACTTCTATTGCTTGTTAATGGTCCAATCAATTTCATGTCAACCTATTAAAATTGTACTGATTAATTATTTCCTGTTTTCGTGTGTCACGAGTCAAATCTGCGCGTTTGTGGCAAAATAGCGAGAATAATCTTATCTGTATGTACTGAAGGAGCTACATGTGTTGTGGTAAAAATATTTATTTCTGTCATATCATATCATATATAGCGAAGACAATAATATCCTTATCGCAAATTTCGGTGTGTTAATGGTCGCTACACACTGCTGTTATCTGGCATTTAATGGAGTATTCGCAATTAAGAATCGATTAAAAGACCGAAGGGTCACGTTTGCCAACGTTAGGAACGACAATCGAAAAGGTATTGAGATATTGGAGACCAAAATGTGATGCGCCGCGATTACATGATTGTATTGTGATTGATTGATGTGATTGAATTAATTTCGCTCGTACTACACGCGAAATATTCATGAATTATGGAAATATAAAAATTTTTTGATATTTAAAATTAGAGGAGAACTATTGTTGATGAACTAGCGGAGAAGTACCATCGCCGCCCTCATAATACGCCGTGAAACAGTTTTTGTGTTTCGGTTGGAGAGGTGCGGTTGCCGGGCATACTTACAGCGAGGCCACCATCTTAGTGCTCAGGAGTAGTGACGCATCTATGTGCCACCTCATACAGAACTTCAGGTTTGTTTGAGATCAAATGTAGGGGTCAATGGGCTGCAGTGACCACTTAACGTCAGGTGGCCTGCACGCTCGTTTATTACTCTTCGAACATAAAAAAAAATTACATCCTTGAGAGTTCTACGGTTTTCTAAGGTTTCCATGTGTGAAGCCTAAAACGCAGTTGACCAGAGTAGCGGACTCGAGCCTTAAACCTTCTAGTTCTGAGAGGGGTTCTCTCTTATTCATCAGTAAATGAATGTGTAAAAAATATTGCTAATAAGTGCATAGTTTACTGTTAATCACGACATAGATTATTAATTATCACAATCGCCATCGCAATCTATAAACAATTAAATGGAAACACCAAGTGTTTACTTTAGATTATAATTTCTTAGATGTAGTTCTTAAATGTCCTTTATTTAGGTCTTACTTAAGAAATGTTATCATTATCAGTATCATTAACTAATTACTGTTTCATTGCTGGGCGCAGGTCTCCTCAGAGTGAGGAGGCTGAGGTCATAGTCCACCACACTGGCTAGTACGCATAACACGCATAACACGCATTTGAGAACTTTACAAAGAACTCTCTGGTATGTGGAGTTCCTTACTATGGTTCCCTTCACCGTTAGAGCAAGTGATAATTAATTTCTAATACACATATAACTTCAAGAAAAATAGAGATATGTGAAGGATTCGAACCCTGGTATCCCAGGGTAAGAAGCCATTCCAGCTTTATCTATGGGCTATCATTCAGCTACATAAATGGAAATGAGCAATGTTACAGCACTGTTACTGTTAAGTAATACTCATTTTGCTAAGAATTCAATTTTGTCTATATGACTACAACTCTTTTGATATTCCGCTGCTGGATTCGAATCTCTCCACCACTTAGGGATGCCTGGAACGTACTCCACTACGCTGCTGCAACTTGGGTGGTGCCACAAAGCTGTCGAAAGCTCCTAGAAAGATAAATTTACTGTTAGAATACTAATATATTCTGAGTGATGGTCTAGTTATCAGAAAAATAAGAAAGGGTGTCCAACACAATTAGTTGAAGTTGCCAATGTAAAATGAATATAAAAACATGCAAAGATAACTACGACGATGAATATATAACAAATACTATATTTCAAAAGTCCTAGTAACCGAGTTCTAGTTGTTGTAAGGACAGACGTGAGTGTAGAGGCGATGCGACAGTCGGCGCGGGGCTGGAGTCTTGACCTTGGACAGGATCGAGCGGTGTGCGCGGTCCCTGACCTGACTATTTCGAGTGGCAAGTGCAGCGAGCCGCGCTGCATGCAATGTGCATACCGAAATAGCCGTTTGGTCCGACGCTCCGCCCGCGCCCACGCCTGCGCCCGCCTCTCCGCTCCAGGATATCTTCCTACACTCACTTGTCTCATCCTTGATACGCCTTGCGTACTTAGTGAGCCTCAGTCTCGAATGTTCTGCGCTGAGAAAATTTCAAAGTATTCGTTATTTGTTACATTATCACCAAATATAATGGCTTGCTTTACACTTGGTTACATGTGTGCGTTGATGGTTGTTTATTTTTCGTCAGTTTGTCGCTGCCTAGGTTACAACGTGGTATGGTTAAATTGACACATATTCATATATTCGAGGTTGTGATGATATACATCAACTTATGTTATTAGGGGGTGTAACCAAATTATCTTTATTTATTTCGTGTTTTTTATTTTATTTGTTGTGTATTCTTGCAAACAGCAAGGAGTTGGTGCTTCACATATCACTGAAGTATTAAACCAGGGTGTTGTCTATCTGACAGTGAATAGGCACTGCTGCTTGTCACCGAGCCCAATAAAATTGAAGACCTGACTAAGTTTGATCACAGATGACTTTGCTACCTCTGAGTACTATGAAAAATCTCATCTACTTGTCTCTTCCGTTCGATGCCACCAGAATACAGCAACATTTGACAATGCTTTTGTACAATAAAGCAAAAATAGGCGTGGCGGTGGCGTCTCCAGAGATGAAACACGAAGGATTTTGTCACCTTTATGCCCTTTTTTCTTAACGTGCCATAATTATTAGGTGGGTATTGTATTGTATTCACTAGTGTTATATTTTAAGTAAATCCAGCACAAGTTCAATCTATCTAGGATGTCGTGAGACATCGAACCAATGGGTATCCTTTGTGATATAATTAAAATTGGTAAACTCGGCTGTATTTCTGTTTCTCTTACATCAATGAATATATGTACACCTACAGTAACGTAACCAACGAATACATCCAAAACTCTCCGATTACTGAACTACACTTAGTTTTATTCGATGGTGTTAAATAAAAAATACTTTTAAGATGCAGCTTAACAAAGTATTGGAGATAATGTCCGCTTGATAGTATAATATACGGTTAGGAAAATGGTGAGAGCGGCTAGTGTTTGATGGACGAGGGAAAGGGTCACCTCAAGGCTGCAGTATGCACTTTCACAACTAGCACACGGATATTAGAGATGCATCTATTCTTAAGATTTGTACTATTACGTAATGTTATATTCTACAAGTTTAATTGCTGAATATGGAAAATATTTAACACATACAGGAGAACATATTGTTTTCATAAACTTTTGACACTTTCGTTTCACTTAACGGCCTTTAACATTTTTAATTGTTCTTTATAACTTATTGGTTTATAAAAATGTTTTCGAAAATAATATTCCCTTATTAGACAGCTATATATTTTTTGCACGTGGATATAGAATTATCTTATAAAATATTATTATGACTGCGACAAATATATCTACAAGTTTGTTTTATGGTGTATCTTCGAGAATTTTTAACATACCTATCTTTAAAAATATATACAATTGTGTATTATCTAATTAAGTAATATTTGTATATATGTAAACTATGCTTTTGTCGTTACGGTTTCAAAACGTATTGAAGAAATGGATGCGTTATCAGATAGTTGCGTTACTTACTGTAACTCATTCCTGGTAGATGCGACAATCAGCCCTCCTTTACGCATACATGGACATTTCACGTCATTGTATTACATGCTATGTGTATGTGTAACTAATCTATTGCGCCCGCGCCTCGCCCAAGGTCACTGGCCAGCGGTGACGCGGCCTATCGACCAATTTTATTTTTAAAGTCTCTGTGTCGCCCGTTTTGATGGAGAATTTCACGTCGACAACTTTCTATTATTAAAATACAATCGGGATATCGAAATCAGTTCAACCTAGATAGAATGAATGTACATTTTATTCCATACCTGTAGAATATTTTATTATCGCTTAATACGCGACACTCACAAATTCCCAAAAAAAAACCTATAATTATTTATTATTTTTGTGAATTTATTTCAATAGAATATAGTCATAAACTCCATACAAATGAATACGTATTTTCAAATTGGATAGCATACGTCATAAATGTATCTTTACAATTATTAGGAACAGTATTAAATAAACCATATCACATTATCTTTGTCTTTAGCAATATTTAAAGATAATTATCTGAGTTTGCAACTGTATTTCTGCAAATTATGAATGTTATGCAAGTTCCCAATGCGTAGACAAGCAACGTATACGACAAATGCGTCAACGACACATTCTCTAGGAAGAAAAGGAGCATAGATTGAGTGGGGGGCGAAGTACGAGGGTGGACTTGGACGCGACGGGTTCTGCCGAATGACTTTGTAGCGTCCGGGAGCGCGGCCAACGACCTGCCCAATCTCCGCTGCATTAGCATAGCGAGCAATATTTGTGTCTACTTGTCTAGTCCACGGTTGTGTGAGTGCGCGATGGTATTAGTGTGGGTGTTGCGCCCGCGTCGCTTGATGCGCCCTTCTCGCAAAGCTAGGACCGCGGACCAAGTTTTAGTCAAATCTACACAGAACATCTCGTTAATTTGGTTGAAGCTAATAAATTAAATATTTGGTAATAAATTAAATTAAATACGTCACCATATTTTTGTAGTTGGAGTTTTCAAAACGCAGTCATAAGTAAATCTAACTATATAAATGATCTCAATCTAATAAAAATATTGATTGTATAAAGAAATATAAACATCATAAGCGTTATTGCTTATACATAGTTAATTACATACATCGTAGACACAATTTTCTCGGAATGCAACTCTTTATTGGAAGTTACCAATCTGTTCGCCCCGTCGATCGCTGTCGTCTATCCAACTCACACGCTGACATTTCATAATATGCATATTGTTTGTCATAAATGCGACGGTTGTGTGCGTGTGCGGGAGCGCGGAATGCGGCGACGTTGATATAATTTTTTTTGTGTGCACCACACTTGATAAAAAGATCAAGTTCAAAGGGGCAACTGTCTTCTTAGTACATATAATCTTTCAAACGAAATATTCTTGTAATAGTTATGTTTAAAAAAATAAATCAATGTTTTATAAATCATGTTACACATAATTAGGCATTTTAAAAACGTCATAGAGATGTAAAAATACCTATGGAATATATAGATATATTTAGGTGGTGGTGGTGGTAGGTGGTAGATTTATACTTCGTCCGGGGATGTACCACCGCCCCATCTCGTAATCCACCGTGCAACAGTTTTTATGTTTCGGTTGGAGAGGTGCGGTTGCTGGATACACAGAGAGGCGACCAGCTTAGTCCTCAGGAGTAGTGACGCATCTACGTACAACCTCAGATAGAACTTCAGTTTTGTTTGAGATTGGATGTAGGTGTCCATGGCCTGCAGTGACCACTAAACATCGGGTGGCCTGCACACTCTTTTGCTACTCTTCAAACATAAAGGAATTATAAGAAAAAAGTTCAATTGTCATGGCCCTATTATATATACCTACTATAAAGTACTATAGGACAAGCCAGTTATCTTTAGTAAGTAAACCAAGTTATAAAAGTAACTTAATAATAAAATTAATGTAACTTGAATAAAAAAGTATACTAGATACTTTTTTATTACATTAATTTCACAACAGGAAAGTAATCACCTAAGCTGTTATATTTTACGCTATTTTATGAGTAATAAGATCTATAAAATTAGAAGAATAACTCACGTAAATGAAGTAAAACGGTGTGCGGGACTTTCAAATCACTTTATTATTCTGCTAATTGAGACAAAGGTAAATAATTATCTTTCTATTATACACGTAATCGAGATCGGCAGCACGAGCCATTCTTTACAAGTTGCGATGGAGGATTCATTGCAAAAAAATTGTAACTATTTTTGCATACAACGATTCCGAATAGATAATCATCTCTCGGGCTATGCCGGTTTTGAGTGGTACGCTTCGCAACAATGGGCCCTTTTCGTACCTGCGAAGTTTTTTGTCCGTACTTTTAACACTAATATAACTAGTCATTGCGTAATTTTCTGCATTGTGTAAACCCTTTCCGTTTGTTTTTATTATACTCCTTTATTTAAGCTGTGGAACGCCTGTCGGCGCTTTTGCGGACTTGTGCAATATTTGAGGTAAGTTGTAAAATAATAAAAATTGCGCTATTCTATTGGCTATTATCCACAGAAAAAGTTGCGTTTTAGAAAAGGGTTTAATGTTGTGGGTTAGAGTTTCTCTTTTATTTGCCGATAGGATGGCACTTAAATATCGTAACGGCACTTTCTTTAATAAGCAATGTCTTCCTGCAGTTGTAACATGAGACGATATAACATAAGGCAAATAAAAAAATATATGACAGTATACGTATGTCCTTACAATATGTTGTATCATAGTACGGTATCAACATAGTGGAAATCATCATCATCATCATCATCGACCCATTAATGTCCCACTGCTGGGCACAGGTCTCCTCTCAGAATGAGAAAAGTTAGGCCATAGTCCACCACGCTGGCCAAGTGCGGATTGGTAGACTTCACACATCTTCAAAAACTTTGCAAAGAAATGTTTCCCTTCACCGTTAAAGCAAGTGATAATTAATTTCTAATACGCACATAACTTCGAAAAATTAGAGGTGCGTGCGGGGTTCGAACCCCAGCTACTCAGAGCGAGAGGCCGGAATCTTAGCCACTAGGCTGATCCTTCTTAACCACTAGGCTATCACTGCTCCTGTAGTAGAAATACTAGGAAATATTCTATAAATAACTTATTCTTTATCATCGATTTTTCATGACTGAGGATCTCGGTCGTCAAGAACAGCCGTGTCTACTGTTTTTCTCCAGGCTTCTCTATCTTGAGTAAGATAAATGAAACCAGGTATGCTAGTGTTGCACGCCGGTGTCTATATATCGGTCAATCGAGCAAGTAATCTTCCTCTACTTCTTTTTCTTAAATAGCTAGTACTATTTAAATCTAAAGGTGGTAGAACCGTCCGAGGTCTGGCTCCGGTGGCATACTGCCTTAAACATTATGCTTGGTTGCCTTGTTGTATCTGGTTTGAAAAGTGAAAGACACTTACAGAAGGCGTCCTGCTTCAACCCTATTTAGGGTTGATTATCTACAGATGTCCATGGGCAGCTTTGACCACATAACATTAAGTGAGTCGAATACTTATTTCTTTCATTACATATTGATAGCTTCGTGGTTTAATTTACAATATCTTTCTTAGATCTGGTGTATCTGTAACTGTCAACATCTTTGGTCAGCTAACTAGACTAAGATTAAACTAAAAAAATGCTACCAAAAATGGCAGATTAATAGCTGCAATTGATCAATAGATCTTCACCAGTCTATAACATGAACCTATACCATTCTACGGCGGTAACAGTTATAAACTCTCCCTCATCCTCTGTACTCCACTGGACCTGGCCTCCTCGGTGTGTATCTAACTATTGATTTAAATTAAAAAGTTTTTTAATAATCTCTGTATACATTTTGAAGATCTATCAAATAAACCTGCACGCTCATTTGCACAACTTTTTTCATCTCTCGCTTACATTTCTCTATTGAGCGCTATCATTAATTGTCCCTTTTCATAAAGTTACTGCACCGTTGTATAATACCGTTCTTAAAACGTACCTATGCACCAATTTAAATATATACCCATAGTACCAAGAGTTTCCGAATAAAATGGCACTAACATAGAGACAGAGAGATATAACGAAATTATAAGTGTCTGTTTTTGACATTTGACTATGGAACCCTAATAAGTAAATAGTAAAAAGAATTCAACATACTTTGGTTTTGTTTAATAGGTTGTTATACTCTTTCATAACATTTATACGCAAACGTTAAGTAATAAGTGCCAAAAGTGTTGTTCTTTTATGAAGCATCGTAACCCTGACTTGAAACATTAAGGCCTTTATCTTAATTTAAAAAGAGTTGTCTTAAAATCCTCGCTCTTCGTTGTTAGCAAGGATTCTTTTCACAAAAACCTAACGGGATCTTGGGAATAAAACTTTCAAACAATGAACCATCTTATCTGCAATGGCGCTTACTTACAAAGGTGCCGAAATTTTATATCAGCCTCTCTAAAGAAGCCGCTTTTACGACGTGTTTCCGAGCCTTTCTCCGGCCACCCGTTAGATTTGCACAACCATTCGCATTTCTTATCACCACCACGTAACGGTATATAAATCCTTTCAAAATAACTTATCTATGCATGTAAAGAATTTGGAAAAAAAACAAACATTCAAAAACATACAACAAAGAGAAATTATTTTTGAAAACCAATTGTTAATTCATTTCTTGGCAAAAGTACTAATTCAAGAATTTCGTTATAAGAATATAGGAAGTTTTTTAAATTTAGTTAAATAAACATTTAAGTGATTGTAATTATTGCTGTGATTATGTCCAAAACCTTAGTTTACTGTAATGTAATGTCGAGTAATTATCTTAAATTAATAATCGTTTCTAAGTCCGGATAATATCAATTGTGGCCTATTAATTGACTTCCACGTAAAATATCAGTTCGCTGCCATCTATCAAATGCCTACATATACAAATCGCCTAAGTCCATTACTCGAACCACGGCAATTTGAGGAAAGTGTGCTATAGAAAAACATTTTAACTGTTTGACATGGCCGAAGTAAATGACAAAAGTCAATCTACACATCAATCGCCAAACATTGGAAATTCGGGAGGTAGCACGCGACTACTCAATAATGTACGAAATATCGATGTGGGCCATCGCCTCCACCGTTCCATGCGTGGGCTTCGACACATCCCTAGCCAAATGTTATTTTAAACCGGAAGCTAATGACTCGTAGGGATGCCCGTACACACACGTACTGCGTATACTAATCAATCATGCTTATTATATTTTGGTCTGCCCGATTCTATGTCTATTTACTACTTTGCCCTAAATTTCATAGTTGACAATAGTAATAAGAAATCAAATGTTTTTAAATAAATATCAAATGTTTTTAAAAAAAAATTAAATAAATGTGGATACCCCCGCTCGAGGATTGCCTGTGTTGTGGCTGCCATGGGCATTTACAAAGAAAGGTACCAAACACCCAGGTCAAGCAGGCAATAATTAATCATAATTTACTGTACCAGATAATAATTATATTGAGATCAAATCGGTATGGTGACCAGTTTGACTCACGGATTGTCAAATAACAAGACTATGTGTTACATTAATCTGTCTATAAATTAATCAATTCATGGGATACTTTTTGTTTTGTGAAAATGAGGGACTTATAATACCATGATGATGTTTTAGACTAGAAAATATGTGATTTCAATTGCGCGATGGTATGTAAAAATGGTTTTTAAATTAGTGTTGGCGTATTAAGTAGAAAAATCAAGATTAGATAGGTTTAGTAAGTGTCTCTTAACACATATAGGCGTTCTTACTTTGGCCGCAATCTGACTTGACGATAAGTTAGATGTTGTCTAGGATGTTAGTAGGAAGGCTTGCCTAGCAGTCTCTTCGTTCTTGGTTAAAACAGTTTCACATTATAATTGTCAGGAAAGAATACTCAGGTAGTTCGACACTTTTGAGGTTTCAAGAAAAAAGGAGGAAGTATCTCGCTTCCACAGTACTAATGTCTTCCAAATTCAAGAAATTATATGTCACTCTATAATAATTTCTCGACTTTATTCATGAATTTGAATGGAATTTAATCGTGTAACTAAGGTATGTACAAATTATAATGGCAACCTTTGTTTCGTAACACTTAATCTTGTTCAATATATTATGTGTTCAATCAGTAGTCAATGTTTCCGTAGTCAGTCAGTCCTCATTAGTTGCATCATTTGTAGACGTTACGTTTATCTAGTACAACGACTGTACCTTAAGTAGTTCTGCCATCGATACATAATGTTGTCTTTGGTGACACGGGGTGACCGGCCAGAGGGCAGGTAGTGTGAGAGGGAGAAGGGGGTTGCCAAATGACATGTACCTATCAATTATTCACACAAATTTTCCTGCCACATTTTCTGTAGAAGACAAATAGATAACGCTTAAAAGTGCCGAGTCCGAAATGTTTCTCTATAATTACGAATTCTCTACGACTTCGCCTAATCAATTCAATACTGACCTGTTTCTAAAGGGCACTTGAATTTTACATTGACGTTACGGAGAATTGTAAATGAAATTTCGCGCCGTACATTTTGAAAGACAATTCTTTAGTGCCTACTAATTATTTATTGACTTATGAATGTGTAACGGTGGATATTCATTGCGTAACAAAATTTGAGCATGTCTTGATATTGGATTGATGATTGATGTCTATTGTCTAATCTAAATAGTATAAATTGAAGTAGCTTTCAGGGTCTGTCTCGTCGTCCACTTATTTCTGCTAAACTATCCAGCGTGTTGATGAACTTTTCACCATCATGTATTTACTATAATTTTGAAGGTTTTAGTGTGAAATTTATGAAAAATCCACCAAAATCTAAAATACAGCTTGGCTTCAAGTAACGAGTCTTAAACATAAGGGAGGTCTATTACATAGTTGTTTCTAGATTAGACGATAACAGATAGCTTCAATTTTAACTACGCTTCTTTGTTTTGGGCGAATATTCTTATACGGGCGAAGTAACTGTTCAATCTAGTAGGTAATAATCTTAGAAGTAGCTTCAGTTTCTAACTATGAAGAGAAAGGTATTTGGAAATTACTGACCGACTTCAATTTTATATATATGTATGAGTATCCAGGCAAAATTATAAACTGTTTTGTGTTGGTATTGTTTGAAGACGCTAGAAGTAGGTACATAGGACTCAGCTGCCACAACTCAGACAGAAATGTTCTTGTAGGCGATTAATACAGCAAATATGCTAGTTAAGTGATCAATATTGTGTACTGCATCTGGTGTTCCTAAATTAATATGATTAACGTTTTCAATTTTTATCACGATAAAACGATAATCCTGCGCATAAATGGAAAACATTGGAATATTCGTATCGATAAAAATTACAACCGTTGTATTGGGGTGGTGGTGGCGTGGTTAGCGGCCGCGGCCTTTTAATTATTCATCGCACTTATTTTGGTCACGAGGACACAACCACTGACAGCCACTGTGCGTTCTCAGCAACGCATAAAAAGGGTTCATATTTTAGCCGATTACCGAAGAAGCATTGGTAGGACGGACATTAAAAATGTATAATAATAAATGGTGGTTACTGAGAGTTAATAACATATATCGCTATTTTCTTGGGCTTAAACAGGAAAAAATCTAAAGAGGTTATAGAAAGGGAAGCGAAAATATTGTCGTATATGTGAGAGGCGGTAGAACTATAGTTCGTTCGGGAAAGTACCACCGCCGTGAAACAGTTTTTGTGTTTCGGTTAGAGAGATGCGATTGCCGGGCACACTTACAGCGAGGCGACCATCTTAGTCCTCAGGAGTAGGGACGCATCAATGTACGATCTCAGAACAAGGCATAAACATTGATTCTAGTACATTTATATTCTATACTTCTAGAAGTTCTAGAAGTTCATGGTGTAAAGTTTTATCTTAACCTAGTACCTAATAGATATATCCAATAATATTGTTACCTTAACTTAACTTAATAATGGGTACGTTGCAATATAGGAATAGGTAAGTGACCTTAATAAAAATGTACGTAGAAATCTAAATATACGGATATAATAGTTTTTGTGAAAATCTAAAATAGTCACACTTAATTGCTTGTATAATTTAAAAATAAATTAACATTTGCTTATAGCTGACATTTTTTGTCACCCGATTACCTAGTCTAAAAACGGAAAATAAATGTTTGCTTGCTATTCATAAAAATACATATTTTTGGATAATTACCTTGTTTGTTGTTGCAGCATAATTATTATGTTTTATTTTAGTAAATAAATTACAATGTTAATTCTAAATATGCCTGTTTAACCTCAAAAAAACATCTACATACTAGCCGTGAAACCTTGGCCTCAAAATCTCTATGTAACCTCGAGAACCCGTAGCTTGTGATGTTATTGAACAATCTGTTCTGTTTAAGGCCCAAATATAGCAACTAAGTAATGATAATGTGCAAGCATACATTTGTTCATACAAAAATATCTTCTAAGGATACAGGAACCGCAACGCGTTCACAGACCGCATAATTTGAAATTATTTATGCACCTCATTTGTGTGGATGGGAGAGAATCTTTATTTTTATGTTACTAGCAAACGAGCACAAGGCCAACTGATGTTATGGAGTCATTGCAGCTCATCAATATCTAATCTCAAAGGACTGAAGTTCTACATAGGTCGTACGTTGAAGCGTCGCTACTCTTGAGGATCGCTTGTAAGTGTACCAGACAACCAAAACTCTCCGACCGAAACACAATAATTGTTTAAGTTCGGTGGTGGTACCTTCCCGGTCAAACTATAGTTCGACCTAATATATAAATAGCTTAGAGGTAGAACTATGATGTCTGGAGGTAGAACTTTGATAAAATGCATGTAATTAAATATACATACATTTTATCACTTGAATTGATTCTCGACAGCAATTGCTTAGGATTTTTATCATAAGTAACGTAGAGCTGGATTAACGTAACTTACGGTCCTCATTACTTAACAAACCTCTTTTTTTTCTTTCAAACCTCTAATTACTTCATA